>NW_007362626.1:19091-32985 GCF_000346735.1 Prunus mume
AAGGGGATTCAAAGACACTAATCCAAATTATCACAAAAAAGGCACATATACAATCCAAATTAGCTACCAAATTACAATCTAAAACTGGCAACTTTAGGAAAAGCTCTAACACGTCTCAATCAATGACATTTACAAGGAACGCAACATGGTAGCTAATCTTTTATTTAGGGCGTTAATAATTAAATTGTAAAGAATCCTATAGTAATTTTTTTAATAAGATTTTTCAAAACAACATAGACTATTTTAGGCCTTAATATCTCTTACCGTCCAAACTTTTCTGTGATCGAATGTGGTCAATCCAACCGCACCCTGCATATATCCAAAAGAAATACCATTAAGAATTTATCAATAAAAAATAAAAACGAAATAAATCCTTCGGTATATTAGCATCATATACTGCATTTTATTTTTATAAACGAGAGTGAGAGGAATCAAACATGAGATGTCTTTTAATATTAGAAAGAAAACTACAATTAAACTAATAGCTATCATGCATTTTGTTTACAACTCAAATATAAGTAAAAATAATAATTTATGTCTTTATGATTGTAATCTAAACATATCTTGTGATTTGATACTTTGGTTCGTTGTTTAAATAAACTTCTTGAAGAATGAAACTCACATGCTCATTCATGGGAGATGAAAATGAGATTGTCCAGTTCGGTTTTCAAAATGTTTGACTTTTTCTGATAAAAAACAAACCAAACCAGTAATTTGGTCAATTCAGTTGGATTGATGCTCACTCCCAGTTTTGAGTGTGTGCATAATGAATTCAAAAGCATTAACTATAATCATATGTTATAGATATGAGCAAGCGTAAAAATCTATTTACAACACTATTCGGAACAAATATGATTTTATTAGTTATGTTACTTACTTGTCTTTTGTCCATGTAGTTTTTGTCGACCAATAGAATAGGAATGTCCTTATCCACTTCGAGATTTAACTCTTTATAAAATTCACGCATCTTTTCAATAAGACGGTTACATTTACTTGGATCAAAGATAGCAATAGAATAGCAATCCGAGCAAAGCTTCCGGCCATCTCCAAGGTTCACATATTCCATTTGTCCTTCTGTCTGACCAAATGAAAATTTTCGTCATTAGCTTCATTACAAAAATAAAATAAAATTTAATGCCTAAAACATGAATAGGTATATTAAAAAAAACACCAAACCAAAAGTAAACATGTTAAATTACTCTCTCTACAAATTTGTTAAACGAAAACTAGCATATTGGATAAGATATACATACACACGTATCCTATAAGAGTATCTCTAATTATACCACATTTATTAAACACGTTGTTATCCACCTCTCTAATAAAAGTGGACCCTATATACACAAAAATATACTATCACAGCACACACAAAATAGGTAAACACACATCATCACAATATAATATACAATCATAAAATTTAAAAAGAAAATTATTTGGAAATTAGACACCCTTCTTAGAAAGCAAAAGGCTAACCGAACAATATATTATGACTCTGCCTAGCTAGAGGCAACATGGAGATGGTGAACCCAGCTCCTCTCCATTGCCATTCCGAATAAAAGTCTTTCTACCAACCTGGAATCTGTTACAACCACTGCACCTCGGAGTCCCATCAACTTCATGCATCTTACAGAATTTTAAACCCCAGAATGTCAGTTGCCTCAAATTATCCTATGGGAAAAAGAAAAAGAAAAAAAATCAGAACAGAGTATGAAAGAATTGAAGAAATATATTTAGGTAGAATGGAGTTAAAATTTGGGTTGCATACCCATCTTTCAATATTTCGATTGCAAACATGGCATATTTCGAAATTTGGCGCACTGTGATAACCCAAAAACCTTGGCGAGGGCTTGTTGGGAACGCGAGAAGAGCCAGTATTTCCCATCAACCTCAAAAACTAATATATGTAGCACCAAAGCTAAGCTACAAATAATAAGCACAAAAGAAAAGTATAGGGTTTACAAGTTTTTGATCACACTCAATATGTTTTAGCAGTCTCTCCTGGGATTTTATTTGCTTATATAGACACAATTTATATTGTTGCGATATGTTTAATATGATTGATTCCTTACTCCTAGAAGGATTCCTATTTAATATGATTGATTCCTTACTCCTAGAAGGATTCCTGTAGTTACCCTTTTTTTTGAAAATTAAAGATAATAGTATTCAATAATTGGGCATAAAGATCAAATACCTGTAGTTACCCATTTTAAAAACAATTAATGATAATTGTATTCAATAATTGGGCATAAAGATCAAATACCTGTAGTTACCCATTTTAAAAACAATTAATGATAATTGTATTCAATAATTGGGCATAAAGATCAAATATCCGTAGTTACCCGTTTTATTATAGTTAACTTATTGTATTTATTGTACTAGAGTTTGCACCTTATATGTAGTTAACTTTTTTGGAGACATGCACACGCTTATAATAAAACCAAACTTATCATACGGCATGGCTATCTCCTAATTGAAGACATATTAAATTCAGTTAATTGTTTTTATCACGTAATTCCATATTTTCCCCTCATTAATAATCCACATGCTTTTTGTCATTTACAATGGTATAGACATGCTTTAACTAATTAGAATATGTTTCAGCATACATGGGTTTGCATCCTTTCGTTCACGCTGCCGAGAGAGAGAGAGAGAGAGAGAGTCTCCATGATCCGCGTGGGACCCAAGAAAACCAAACTTATCATACGGCATGGCTATCTCCTAATTGAAGACATATTAAATTCAGTTAATTGTTTTTATCACGTGATTCCATATTTTCCCCTCATTAATAATCCACATGCTTTTTTTCATTTACAATGGTATAGACATGCTTTAACTAATTGAAACTCTTGAAAGCTTGCTGTTTAGGGGTTTAGCGTTTAGTGGGTTCCAATTCCTTTTGCCAAATTTCCCAAAAATTGTGGGGTTTGTAAAGGTGGGTTCTTTTGCAATTGAATTGGGCAAACTGAAAATTGAGGGTTAAGTGGGGTGTGTGTAAATTAATACTTAATCTGAGGGTAGTTTGGGAAGATAGTGGGGTTTCTTAGATAGTGGGGTTTTTTATAATACTAGTTGAAATCAATTATCAGAATGGTTTGGTTATAGTTAGAAAAATTGATAGTTTACCCTTTTAAATCAAAAAAGATAATTTTCTTAAATAATTGCATAGAATAGATTATAAAAGAGTCAACTGCAAGACCATTAAGTACAAAATTTTGGTCCCAACAGAAAAAAAAAAAAAAAACACAATATTTTGTTGGGCAAAGTAGTCAAATTGGTTGTATCAAAGTAATTTACGGGCTTTCGTCCGTAAAACAGAAAAAAAGTAATTTACGGGCCAAACGATGGGGATGATAATTGGGCCATTAGCTTGATCCAGCACCGTCTGCAGAGAACTGAGCTGAGCCCAAGTCACGTCAGGTGTCCGTGCCGCTCATCTCACAAACTCGAAGAAGAAAAAGTTATAATTGTTCAAAATTCAACTCGCAGAAGAAGGAAAAGAGAATGGCGAATCAACATTCTTCATGTTCTTCCTTGCTCGGAATTCCAGTGCTTTTAGTTTTTTTTATTGTTGTTGTTATCTCCCACAGTTCTCGCCAAGTCTCGTCGCCCAATCTCTGTAATGCTTCTGTTTCTGACTTTCTATTAATTTCTTATCTGATACTAATACTATGCTTGTGGGATTTTTGTTTCTTTTTATTAATTCTGAATTTTGATGGGTTTTTGTATGTGGGTATTTGGCAGGATATTGAGACGAGGCAGAAGAAGAACCAATGCCATTGCTATTGAGACGAGGAGAGGTATCAACCTCCTCCTCTATTTTTGATTTCCCATTTACTATTTTTTTGTGCTTTTCCTAGTAGTAAGCATATTGTCAGCTTGCAAATCATAGATATGATAGTGCTCTGATTGCTCTTTTTTTTTTCCTTACACTATGGGAATAGCGGATTGTGGGGTTGGCAATGTAAGTCTTCTTTGATAGCAAAAGAGAATTGTGCTTTGCGATGCCTTTCTTCAACTTGTTATGAGCTTGTCTACGAGAGTGATCCGGTAAGATGGACTATTTTATACTCTCCTTTGTTGGCTTGGTTCCGTTATACTTATTATTTTATGTGGCATGTGTTCTGGTTGTAGCTTGAAGAAGGAGGGAAAGATCTAGTTGGGGGCCAAGAGTTCAAGTACTGAAATTTTTTTTTGGGAGTTTCACTAAAATACCCAAAAAGGGGGTTGAAATTATAAAAAACCCCAAGTACTATTTAAACATATAAACACACCCAAAAAGTTGACTTTGGGGTTGATTTTGGGTGTGTTTCTATGTTTAAATAGTGCTTGGGTTTTTTTATAAATACATGTCTAGGATTGAGTTTATTTATAAATTTGTATTTTTTTTTTTTTGCTGTACTATTGAGTTGATGCAACATGATAATTAGAATTTTGAAGATAACATAAGGGCCATAGTTGAAAAAATGTAGTTTTTACATTTGATTACTGGATTTTTGAAGGGATCAATGGTAAAGATTGCTGAGAACATCAAATCACCAATTTTTATTTTTATTTCCTTGGAAAAAAGGACTTTTCTTTTTCTTTTCATTAGGAAAAGAGGTTGAGAACTGCCAACTGGTTCACTAAGAAGGTGAAAAATCAAGGCTCTTTTTCCTGAATGTAAGAATGTAGGCTTGGCTGCTCTTGTATCCTGTATATGAATATAGAAAACTTGAGATGATTGCGATACCTTAGCCAACAGTACAAAATTGATTTGGCTGATTGAAGTGTTTTACATTTTGCAGTTGAGTGTTGGGGCACTTTAGGGACTTAATTCTTTGTTGGGTTTTCATATTTGCTTGTGTTAACCCCCCTGTGGGCTAATTTGTCTAGTATAGACACTGAGGTTGTGTCGCGATGGGTTAAAGGTAGTAATAGTCAAGGGCAGTTGTTGGACCAGTCTAGGACCTCTTAAAAGACACAATTTCTGGTATTATACTGAAATATATCCTCAGAACTGTACTGACTAGCAAATAGTTGGCATTCATAAAGATCCCCTACCTAACGGAGGTTGGCGAGCTGAGTATCGCACTATCATTTGACATCTGGGATAAATTCTTGAACCTTTCCCTTCCTTCTAAAATGTTATTACTATTTTCTCATTTTTAAATTCAGTGTTGGTGGTGCTCATCAAGGCCAGTCTCCCGTGGTTTGTGGCCCTTCAGGTTATACCAGCAGCCACCTTTCATATTTACTAGCACCAAATTTTATTATGAATCGGATCAAACCTGGCAAATGAGGAACATAATTTTTTTTAGGGAGAAGACCGTTCTTTAATGGGAATTGAGGGATACAATGGTGGAATGGATTTTTGAGTGGATTAGATAGATCCTTTCTTTTGACACCAAAAAAAAAACAAAAAACAAAAAAGATAGATAGATCTCTTCTACTTTTTCCATGCAGATTGATTTTGTGCTATCCTTATTTCTTTTTTCTGTTTTTTTTCCTCTCATTCCTCAATGCTTGGTTATGCCCAATGTGATAAATTTCTTACTTAAAAATAAAAATAAAATAACTGATCTGGATGTTAGACATGTTACAAAGATTATTGTTATTTAGTGTGCGGATGTGAACCTTATTGTCACTTGGTAATAGTAGATAGTGATGTGGATCATGCCTATTGGGTCTACACTCAATTCATATTATAAATTAGGTCTTTCTGGAAGTGGCTTTGAAAACTTGTTGAGGAATTCTTTGCTTTATGGCAGTGTTGTTAAAGTATAACAAATTTACCATAGGTTGGGGATTAGATGTGCTGTGTTGGTTGCCATCCTTGCTTCTGTACTTACTAAGATGCTGAAGTTATATTGGCAGAGTATTTTCTCCTACTATTTAGATAATGCTACCCTGCTGCCTTTTGTGGTATATAGAGCCTTGAAGGAAGTTCTGATTTTTCTTTAAGTGAAAGTGTATATATAAGAAGTCAAATCAGATGACGAATCCTGCTCCTATAAAACATGTCTTTTGGAGCTTCTTTTAAAAAAAATACATGTCCTTTGGAGCTAGAAGGTCCTTTGAATTATGCAACAAGTCAATTTTTCAGTCTACTTAAATGGATGCATTTTAGTTTATTATAGTTTCAAAAATTACATGCATGTGGGTGTGCTTGGTGATAATGGGATGAGCTGCACGTCCTAAGCATCCAAACTTAGCATAGAATGTTTTTGCTACAGAGGTTTCAATCCTTACCAGCGCATTGCTTTGTCTCTGCCCTTCTCTTTTAGTTTGTGCTTAGTTTGCTAGGCTGGTCGAGTAATTTTGTGTTGGTTTTTTGAGATTACTTGTATTGGTTTTGTAAAAGTTGTTGGTGTCTGCTGCAACCTTTTCTTTCGAACTTTTTGGTTATTTTTATCTTACAGTTTCTGATTCAAGTTAGAGACAGTTTACCTACATAAATAATCGCATCAAGGCATTGGCGCAACAAGTCAATTTTTCAGTCTACTTAAATGGATGCATTTTAGTTTATTATAGTTTCAAAAATTACATGCATGTGGGTGTGCTTGGCGATAATGGGATGAGCTGCATGTCCTGAGCATCCAAACTTAGCATAGGAATGTTTTTCCTGCAGATGTTTCAATCCTTACGAGCGCATTGCTTTGTCTCTGCCCATTTCTTTTAATTTTGTGCTTAGTTTGCCAGGCTGGTCGAGTAATTTTGTATTGGGTTTTTGAGATTACTTGTATTGGTGTTGTAAAAGTTGTGTCTGCTGCAACCTTTTCTTTCTCACTTTTTGGTGATTTTTATCTTACAGTTTCCAATTCAAGCTAAAGACAGTTTACCTACATAAATAATCGCATCAAGGCATTGGCAAATTACTTGGGGTTGTTTTGAAACTCTTGATACATGTTTCCTTGCAGGTTATCTTTGGGAGAGAGCCTTGAGGGTATCAAGGGTTCATTTAATTATTAAATATCTGAGCTAAAAATGTTGCTTGTAAAGTAAGTTCGTATGAAGCTGTCCATTTCTCCAACTCTGGAAAAAGAAGAAAAAAACAGGATTGATAAAAGTCAGAGTTCATTTTCCAATTCTCCTCTTGCATGTAGTGGAATGCTTTGCAGGTTGAGCCGCAAACCAGGTTCAGGCTGTCCAGAATATCTGGCATTAGGGTTCATACTTTATCCTTCATCAATGATTGGGAGTTTACCGAATGCGACAACTTGCAACTATTTTCTTTAACGTCTGTAATAGTTACATTAATATGCTTGGACTTTAGTCAGTCTGAATGAAACCGAGGTCAGCCTAGCATCCGAATTTCTCATGTGCTAGCATATTATCCTGATAGAGATGAAAGAGAATGTGTTGCTACTATTTCAATATTAACATGGAGGTTTAGAGTTTACTTCAACTCTATTTTAAAAGGTGTGCTGTGTTTCTTCCTATGTTTTGTTTGTGGGTGAAAGAAATAGCCATCCATTTCTCCAACTTTGGAAAAAGAAGAAAAAAAACAGGATTGATAAAAGTCAAGAGTTCATTTTCCAATTCTCCTCTTGCATGTAGTGGAATGATTTGCAGGTTGAGCCACAAACCAGGTTCAGGCTGTCCAGAATGTCTGGCATTAGGGTTCATATTTTATCCTTCAATGATTGGGAGTTTACCAAGGCGACAACTAGCAACTATTTTCTTTAACGTCTGTAATAGTTACATTAATGTGCTTGGACTTTAGTCAATCTGAATGAAACCGAGGTTTAGAGTTTTACTTCAACTGTTGTGTTTCTTCCTATGTTTTGTTTGTGGGTGAAAGAAATAGCAAAAGATTGAAATTGTATCAATCTTACATTTCATTACTTTAGTCTCTGAGCCAGTTTTTTCCTTTTCTTTTCTCTCTTTGTTAACACATAACGAGCCAACAGCTAAGTCATCAGGGCAAGTCATTAGGATTAAGATAGATCAAGAGGTCAAAGTCATGCCATCCTTAATTAGTGCAGCCAAGGCCCCCAGCATCTTCTACCAAAATCTTGCCCAATAATAGGGTAGGATAAAATCAAGCTGCATGAAAAAATATATAATTAAAGTAAAACTTTCCCTTTCCTATTTGTTACAGGGGCCGTCAGCGACTTTCCTTTTCCTAGTATGAGAATGTTTCCTAATATGAGAAAAAAAATCTCTCCTTTTCCCACTTGGACAAGGTGTTATGGGTAGGCTATAAAATCACCCTAAAGTCTCTCAACCTTTGCAACTCAAATCTCTCAACCAAAGCCAAAGAAGAAACTCTCTCCCAAGTTCTCAATTCAAAGTCTTAGTTAATATTACAAAGACCAAAACAATGGCCTCCGTTGAGATGAAGAAGATAACACTGAAGAGCGACGACGGTGAGATCTTCGAGGTGGAGGAGGCTGTGGCCATGCAGTCACAGACCATCAGGCACATGGTGGAGGACGACTGCGCCGATGGCCCAATACCTCTGCCGAACGTGACCAGCAACATCGTAGCGAAGGTGATCGAGTACTGCAAGAAGAAACATGAAGAGGATGCCGATGGCGAGAAGAACAAAGAGGACATTAAGAACTGGGATGCTGCGTTCGTGAAGGTGGACCAGAGTACTCTGTTTGACTTAATCTTGGCTGCAAACTATCTCAATATCAAGAGCCTGCTGGATTTGACCTGCCAGACTGTGGCGGACATGATCAAGGGAAAGACACCTGAAGAGATCCGTGAGATCTTCAACATCAAGAATGACTTCACGCCTGAGGAAGAACAGGAGGTTCGTAATGAGAACCGATGGGCATTCGAGTGAGAGAGTTAAAGATCCCCTAGATACCTGTTATTATTACATAATTTGACTTTTTGTCTATTATTTTTCTTCTAGTTATAATTCAATTGTTTTTTTTTAATAAATTTTTTTGTTAGGTGATTGCTCAGATGTAACCAAGATTTCTGGCAAACCTTGTTTGTCAAATATTTCTAATGATAGAGTTATGTCTCTTTTCTTTCTTTGGTTTTGGAATTCTTTTCTTTCTTTGGTTCTGGAATTTGGATTCTTCGAATTGGTGGCTGGTTTTGGTTCTGTCTAAGTTTAGCATGCAATTGAAGAAGACGTACGTAAAAGATTAATGCAGGAACAAAGTTAATGACGATCTTAATTAACCAATTAAGTTACGTAAAAGATTAATGAACAGAATTAACCAATTATGTTAAGAACTTAATGACCTTTCTAATTGGTTCTTCCCAAGTTCGCAAATTGGCCAAGTTATTCTACGGATTGCAATAGAGTTTAACTCAAAATAATAAATTGAGATTTGTTTCGTTTTGTTTTTAAAGCTGGAAATTTACCTCTCCAGATTGAAATTTTGGATGGCGAATGAATTCAATACACAAATAATAATTCAGGAGCTCAAGACAAACCAATCATTGTTTTAGTCATTCGCAACACTTGAATTAATGTAGTGCATCAACTTCTGTTTTCCACATGCAGACATAAAATCAACATGCTTACATGTTTTCACCACACAATTGTTCACATCGTGAAATGGACAGATGACTACATGACAAATCTATTTACCTTCTCCATTTGATGGTCTCTATGCGTCAGTGAAATGGACAAATGGTTTTGAAGAACATTTTGACTAGATGGTGAAAATTGGACAAGAGGAGATTCGTAAGGAGAAACTAGTGGATATTTGGGTGATCTATTAAAATTAATGTGTTGGATATCATATAGTTAGAGACTCCCTATAATTCAACTGGTTTTTGGATTTTTGTTTTTGTTTTTGCTTAGGTGACTGCCAGTGCCGCCCTGAGGGTGGGCAAGGAGGGCAATGGCACGGGCCTCGCATTTATAGGGCCCTAAATTATATATTTGTATATTTTATATATGTACCAAGTTGAAGAATATAATTTTAGAGGAGAATAATTTCAATAGTTTGGCATTTAGAGGCCCCAAATCTGATTATAAGTGTTTCTGAAGAGTCCAAATGAAAATTATGTAATATGTGAATATCAATTGCATGTATGTGAATATCAATTGCATGTATTTAAGTATTTAATTGCGAAAAGTAGCAATCAATGAAAGAAAGCCAATAGGGACTAGAAATTCTTTTATTTATCCAAAAATTCTTGTCAGTAGATTATTTAGCGAGGAAATATGAAAGAGTGCAAATTATTTGTATCTTTATTCTTGTTTATTTTCAGATTGGGGAAGCGATTATATGGGCAATATTGGAGCCGTGTCTATTTATCCAAATTGTATTTAATTGAATTTTTTTTTCCATGTTAGTTTATTATATTCAGGAGAATGAAAGAGAAATGAGCCTCATTTTCATTTCTAGCCTAGGGCCACCCAAAAGTCATGGCTGACCCTGAATTGAGTGAGAATTCATAATATTAGCCTCCTCATTATGCTAGTACATGACTGAATTTCTTATGCTAGGCGAACGTGTCGACTAAAGTCCAAGCATATTAATTTAAGTTTAATTACTTACAAGAATTCCTCAAACAAGTTTTCAAAGCCAAAGACCTAATTTTATAATCTGAATTGAGTATAGACCAAATCATTTTGTGTGGAAAAATCATTTTGAGTATAAACATTGATCACAACAGAACCTCAACTGTAAAATCACAAGGCTAGTTAAGACAAGCAAATCTGAATCAGAATTGAGTATCTACTAGATAAATTAGCCACAAGGCTAGTTAAGACAAGCAAATATGAAAACCAACAAGAATTAAGTCCCTAAAGTACCTCAACACTCAACTGTAAAATCAATGTCCCTAAACCAACAAAACAAACTTTTTCCTTCAATCAGCCAAATCAATGTCGGCTAAAGGTATTGCAATAATGTTGAAGTTTTTCTATATTCATATACAGGATGCAAGAGCAGCCATGACTACATTCTTACATTCAGCAACAAGGACATGACCTTTCACCTTCTTAGTGAACCAGTTGGCAGTTCTCAACCAATTATCCTAATGAAAAAAAGGTCCTTTTCCAAGCAAATAAAAACTCGGTGATTGATGTTCTCAGCAATCTTTACCATTGACCCCTTTGAAAAAACTCCAGCAATCAAATGTGTAAAACCTACATTTTTTCAATGGGAGCTGATTTCCCCACTCCCAAATTCTCCACTTACACTCCCTTTTGCTTTATAATAATTTTTAATCAATTTTTTTCTTTTTTGTTATTTCTATTTCCTCTTATACCCTTATTCTAAATTAATGTTTTGATAATTCTAAATTAATGTTTTGATAATTCTAAATTAATGTTTTGATAATTCTAAATTAATGTTTTGATAATTCTAAATTAATGTTTTGATAATTCTAAATTAATGTTTTGATAATTCTAAATTAATGTTTTGATAATTCTAAATTAATGTTTTGATAATTAAAATTAAGAAAAGTTAACATAAAATAAAAAAAGAAGTCAGAACGTCTTCTTCAGAGCGTCTTCTTCTATTTTGATACCCAAACCCTCTTCTTCTCCTTCATCGTGTCTTTCCCACTTCTCATACCTAGAGATACTCAATCCTTCTCCTACCCAAAGCAAATACTCTTAATTATTGGTGAAAGGTTAGCTATGGATGAAGAACAAAAATTAGAGTATGAGTTGCAGAGGATTTTAGACATGGTGGGCAACAGTGATTTGAGTGGAATGACAGAATTTAGTAATCCTTCAAATTCTCAAGATATTATGCAGGGTACGTTTTATTTCTTACTTAATCTAACTTTATCGATCATTAGCAGCGAATTAGCATATTGGTTTTATGTATGTGTGTGTATCTTTACGTTTAACCTTTTCATAAGGGATTTGTTAACCTTGTGGGGAGATGGTATTGATGGTTTACATCTCTGTGTCCAAAAGGAAGCTTTTTGAACTCTAGAAGATGTTTCTGTATTAAAAAGAAATTCACTTTGCTGAGCATTACATATTATCTTATTCATAGGTTCAGTTTTACGAAATACTTGGTGCTCTGATGAATTGCAATTCAATTTTGAGTTAGTTTTTTGTATGCTCTGTCTTTCTTTTGCCCCATTATCTTCTCAGGTGCACACAAAGACAAATTTAAATTAGTGCCATTGCTATCTCTTTATTATTGCCCTTGGGCAAAGGTCGTGGTGACCTGCTGGTGCAACCCATTAGAGGCGCCAACCAACTGCTCAATGAAATGTCTCATAGCAGTACGTATTATGTTATATATATATATATTCATTCTTAACTAATATGGGATAGGCAGTGAAGCATAAACATTCTTCATAGCTGTAGTCAATGTGTAGTTTATGTTTCATATAAATTGGATGGTTTGTGATATAGGCAGTGAAGCATCGATTGATAAAAGTGACAAAATGCTCTCTTTGACAAACAAAAAATTTCAAAGTTGGGATGACCTCATTGAAGCTGCTCGTAAGATTGCCTTTGTGCAAGGGTATGCACTAGTTATTAGAAGATCTAAATCCGAGATATATGTTGTCCTTGGTTGTGATAGAGGCGGTAATTATAAAAGCAGAAAAGTTCCACTAGAGGAAAGAAAAAAGAAATCAGCATCTCGCCTCATAAACTGTCCATTTGAAATTTGGGGCAAAAAGAAAAGGAAACTTCAAGGATTTTGGAAGTTGGAGATTAAAAGTTTGTTGCATAATCATGAACCTTCAACGGACATGTCTGGACATCCCTATTGTCGTCGATTTTCAAATGAGGAAATTATGCGGATTAAAGAAATGTGTATGGCTGGTATACCACCGCGCCAAATTCTCTCTTCACTTCGACAGAGCAATCCTCATCTTCAAGCAATTTCCAGAAACATTTACAATAAGAAGGCTAAAATTTTGGAAGAGAGCCTAGCAGGACGTACTGTTATTCAAGCATTAGTGGATGAACTTGGTGAAGGTGGTTTCTCTTATAACATTGAGTATGACCAAGAAGGGCATTTGACTCATTTGTTTTTTGCTCATCCTATATCAATTGAATTGAGTAAGAGTTACCCACATGTCTTTTTGATGGATTGCACTTATAAAACTAATAAGTATAAGATGCCATTATTGGATATAATAGGAGTTTCAAGTTTCAACACTTCATTCTACTCTTGTTTTGTCTTCATGCAAAAAGAAGAAGAGAAGGATTATGTGTGGGCTCTAGAAATGTTCAATAAAATTTTGGGAGTTCATAATCAGCCATTGGTGATCATATCAGATAGAGAATTGGCCTTAATGAATGCTATACGCATTGTATTCCCAAGTGCTTGTAATTTGTTATGCATGTGGCATATTGAGAAAAACATTCTTGCAAATTGTAAACCTCATTTTAGAGAAGAAGTTGATTGGGTTGCTTTCCTATCTACTTGGGCTGATTTAATCAAATCTCCAAATGAATCATCATTCGATAAAGCTTGGGATCATTTTGAAAATGAGTACAAGGAGAATGCAGCTGTTTTGAACTATATTAGAGGTACTTGGCTGCCATTGAAAGAAAAATTTGTAAGTGCATGGACAGATGAGGTTGCACACTTAGGTAATCGGGCTACTTCAAGAGCTGAAGGTGCACATGCAATACTAAAGAAGTATCTTCAAGTTTCAACCGGAGGCCTTCGTGAGGTAAAAGAAAAAATATGTCTTGCTATTGAACATCAATTTCAAGAAATCAAAACTCAACTCTCAAGTGAAAAGGTTCGTGTTCCACATAGACTTCGGATTCCATTCTTTAAAGAAGTTGTTACTCATGTATCTATGTTTGCTTTAGATGAGTTATACAAGCAACATGAAGCTGCAAAATATGGTAATCTTTCATCTCAATGCACAGGCCATTTTTTCAAAACGATGGGTATTCCTTGTGGACACATGATTAAGGATATGAAAATTCAAGTATTGCCTTTAAATGCCATACATAATCAGTGGAGGATGGATGCACGATTGTTTAACAATGATCAACATG
>NW_007362626.1:33293-43829 GCF_000346735.1 Prunus mume
CGCCGTGTGGAGGCGATCGGTGGAGACCTGGATAGCGGATTGGATGGCTTGGATTGGGGTGGTGTTTGGATCAGTGACGAGCCCTGCTAAGGAGGCCTGACAAGTGTCGGGAAATCGCGTGGCTTTGCAGACTTGCTGGATCAGAGGGATAGGGGCAGTGATGTGCATGGGGGGTTGAAGATTGCGGGCGGCGGAGGTGAGAGAGAGGAAGAGAGTGAGGGACAGGAAAGGGAGGAAAAGGAAGGAGGCCATGGGGATGAGCAAGAGGAACTTGGGTTTGGGAGAGTGTTTTTTTTTTTTTTGCTTTGGAAGTTGGAGGGTTTGAGTGATTTGAGTTGCAAAGGTTGAGAGACTTTGGATTGATTGTATAGCCTATAACGCTACCACCTTGTCGATGCAGGAAAAGGAGGAGAAAAATATTTTCTATATTTTTTTTCTCGTTTTAGGTAATCTCGTCATACTAGGAAAAGAAAGTTGGCTGATGGCCTCTCTAACAAAGAGGAAAGGGAAAGGATTTTTTTTCCTTTTTCATGCAGGTAGCTTGGTTGGGATGGGAAAACCCTCATGACATTGACAACCATTGGTCAAACATAAAGAATATAGAAGGCTGTGTGAATAATTCCGTTGACTCAATAAGGGAAAGACGTAAACTAGTGCTAAATTACATCAGTACATACTACAAGGAAACCAAAACCTATTAGGTAAGAATAAAGTCAGACCAGAAACACTCCCTTCCTTCTTTCTTTTACCCTCAGATTTTAGGTTTTTTTTTCCTTTTTTTTTCAGGCAAGCCGACCTCTCTCTCTCTCTCTCTCTCTCTCTCTCTCTCTCTCTCTCTCCACTCTTGAACTACCTCCTCTCCTCCCTCCCTCCTCTCTCAACCTCTCAATCTCACTCAGATCCTCCGTTCTCTCGGATTGATTGTCGTGGCTTCATAGGTTTCAATTTTTTTTTTAAACCTTTATGACGATGTCCATTGGTCTTCGGCAATTGACACGTCGCTTCTCCATCTTATTCGTTAATATATTCCCACACCGCAGTCTTCCCTCAGCCCTCTCAGTCCCGTTAATTGCGTGTTGCACCATCGAATGATCCCACCGAAACCCAGACGAGAAACCCCAAAATTTTACCCATAAACCAAACTCAAACAGCTGCCTCCTCCAGCTCAAAGGCGAAAGGTATAGTTGTTTCTTTTCTCCTCTTCTTTTCATTGTGAACTTGGACTCTTCAAAGGCGACATGTTTGAATCATTTTTAGGGTTCCATTTGACAGCGCACTCGCACAAGCCCAAATTCTTTATAAAGGGACTCTGTGAATCATATTGCATTTCAAGATATGAACTTTGCCCTTATCTACACTTGCACTAACCTTCAATTCTCATCATAAATTTGCTACATTTTCCTAATGCTTGAATTCCTCCTTTTTTTTTCTCTCTCTTTTTGAAGCAGATTAATTAATTAATTAATTAGTTAACACATTCATTCAAATGAAGGATTGAGGCAGTTTTTGCAACAAATATTTTGGTACAAAGATGCTTCTTTGAGCCTGAAAATGCAAATATGTTGACCAAAACCAATGAATAGGAGGGATTCACATACTAGGCAGGAGTAAGAGTAGCAACGTAGTAGTCATTCACTGTTTAAGCTAATTTTGAGTTATTCCTTACCCTTTTACCCATGTATCTTAATTATTAATGGTCATCTATCTATATGGTAGGTATTAACTGCAGCATTATGATTAAATGTCATCTTCTGCTTTCCTCGAATTTACTAATTCATGAGTCTTAGATTCTCCTCATTTTTCTTACTTCCTTGAGCTTGTGGTACACATGGGTGTTGAGGTAATTCATAAATTTCATATAACAGGGGCACAAGTGCTGTACATGACAATTGACATTAGGTACAATTTGTCTTCATATCTTGGAAAAATTTGGTGTAGAGGAATGGAAAAAGGCTTGAAGATGAGCTGCCCCTTGAAGCAAATGGAGACTAAATCAAGTCAAGGAGGAGGAGCTTAATTAATGGTATTGTTGATGAGCACATGTTATATCTTAATGTATATTCCTAAAATATATTTATTAGTCCTTTTTACTTGATAAATTTAGTTTATTTTGATGAAGTTTTGTATTGAGTAGAGTTAGAGACATAAGGTTAAATTTGGTGCACCACTTTGACTAATTGTGGCTTCTATTTGTTATTGTTGGAGTTTTTCTTTTCTTTCTAATTTTATGTCTTTCTTTTTAAGATACAATATGACAAGCTGGCTGGACACTTATTTGGTAATATGTTGCAGGTATTTTTCTCTAACAACAAATGACTTGGAGAGATAGTCTAGAGTCCTGAATCTTTGCATCATGAGTAGGCACTACTACAAAAAGTGAAAAAGACGACCAAAAAAAGACAACGGTAGAAGAAAAAACAGTCGTTGTATTTAGAAAGACGACGGTAACAAAAAACCGTCGTGGATAAGTGACTTAAACAACTAAAAAATGGAGGTATTGTTGAATATTTTTTTTATAACCGATGCACACAAATTAAAAAGCGTCATCTTATTAAAAAGGTTTTCTTCAAAGTTAAAATCTAACCAAAAAACAACGACAGTAGGTATGACAAGCGTCGTCTTTTAAAAATCAAGTGTCATTTTTTGGGTAAAGATATGGTTGTTTTGAAAGAATTGTCGTCTATTATATGTAAAGATGACGGTTTTTTTTTTAAAAAGGGTCATCTATTATATGTAAATATGATGGTTTGTTTAAAAAAAGGTCGTCTATTTTATGTAAAGATGATGATTTGTTTAAAAAGGGTCGTCTATTATGAAGTAAAGATGACGGTTTTTTTTACAAATAAGTCGTCTATTATATGTAAAGATGACGACTTTTATACAAACCGTCGTCTATTATATGTAAACATGACGCTTTTTAAAAAACCTTCGTCTATTATATGTAAAGATGACGATTTTTATACAAACCGTCGTCTATTTTATGTAAAGATGATGATTTGTTTAAAAAGGGTCGTCTATTATGAAGTAAAGATGACGGTTTTTTTTACAAATAAGTCGTCTATTATATGTAAAGATGACGCTTTTTATAAAAAAAACGGTCGTCTATTATATGTAAAGATGACGATTTTTAATACAAACCGTTGTCTATTATATGTAAAGATGACGATTTTTATTACAAATCGTCATCTATTATATGTAAAGATGACGCTTTTTATAAAACCGTCGTCTATTATATGTAAAGATGACGATTTTTAACAAACCGTCGTCTATTATATGTAAAGATGATGCTTTTTATAAAAACCGTCATCTATTATATGTAAAGATGACGCTTTTATAAAAAATCGTCGTCTATTATGAAGTAAAGAGGACGGTTTTTTTTAAAAAAATGGTCGTCTATTATATATAAAGATGATGCTTTTTATAAAAAAAAGGTCGTCTATTATATGTAAAGATGATGGTTTGTTAAAATAACCGTTAAATCATGATTTTTCATTTATAACCGTCGTAATTTTTTGTCCCGTTACTTGATCTTTGAATGTTTATTTTTTCCGATTCTTGGCGTATATGATCTTGAAGTATAAACAAACAAGTTTGACGGTTGGATCATTGAAATTAGTTTCTTAGAATGCGTATGCCATTAAAATAATATATTCACTAACAATTAAGAGTTTATTTATACTTTCATTAAATATAACATAAGGTTTTGTGGTATCCACTAGTGTAAATATTTTAAATTAAGATAAAATTCAATCATTGTATTCATATAGGGTCAAGGAGTGTAGCGGTAAAAAATCATCAAAATCAGAGTAAAAATAACCGTTAAATCATGATTTTTCATTTATAACTGTCGAAATTTTTTGTCCCGTTACTTGATCTCTGAATGTTTTTTTTTTCCGATTTTTGGCGTATATGATCTCGAAGTATAAACAAACAAGTTTGAAGGTTGGATAATTGAAACTAGTTTCTTAGAATGCATATGCCATCAAAACAATATATTCATTAACAATTAAGAGTTTATTTATACTTTCATTAAATATAATAGATATTTAGTGATATACCCATTCTTAGCACTAATATTATAGATAAACCCTTCATCATTGAATTTCTATAAACAAACCCAAAAAAAACCCCAAAAATAATAGCTGGCCTTATTGAATTTAATATTGATTATTAAATTACTTTAATGCCCTATTGAGTGTTTTGGGTATTTTTATGAGATTTTGGGGTTGGGCTTGTTTTAATAAATTTATGGTAGTTTTGTAATTTATAAGAAGTTAAAGCCTCTTTGTTATGTTGTAAATGAGTTTTGGGTGTGTTTATAAAGTTCATTTCATATGGGGTATTTTTATAATTTGGGCTCCCATATTGGGTATATTAGTTAATCTCCCTAAATATAACATAAGATTTTGTGGTATCCACTGGTAAATATTTTAAATTGAAGATCAAAATTCAATCATTGTATTCATATAGGGTCAAGGAGTGTAGCGGTAAAAAATCATCAAAATCGGAGTTAAAATAACCGTTTAATCATGATTTTTCATTTATAACCGTCGAAAGTTTTTGTCCCATTATTTGATCTCTGAATGTTTATTTTTTCCAATTTTTGGCGTATATGATCTCGAAGTATAAACAAACAAGTTTGACGGTTGGATTGTTGAAACTAGTTTCTTAAAATGCGTATGCCATCAAAATAATATATTCACTAACAATTAAGAGTTTATTTATACTTTCGTTAAATATAACATAAGATTTTGTGGTATCCACTAGTGTCGTCTATTATATGTAAAGATGATGATTTGTTTGAAAAAGGGTCGTCTATTATGAAGTAAAGATGACGCATTTTATAAAAAAACCGTCGTTTATTATATGTAAAGATGATGTTTTTTTATAAAAACCGTCGTCTATTATATGTAAAGATAACGGTTTTTTATAAAACAACCGTCGTCTATTATATGTAAAGATGACGCTGTTTATAAAAAACCGTCTTCTATTATATGTAAAGATGACGTTTTTTATAAAAATCATCGTCTATTATATGTAAATATGACAATTTTTTTTTTTTTTTTAAAAGCGGCGTCTTTTAAAACATGCTAAAAAATGGCCGCTTAAGTGAATTCGAGCTCGACAAATTTTCAAATTTTCACCCGTGTTTAAAAACCTTATCTGTCATTAACAAGTGTCGTCTTTTAAAACACGCTTAAAAAAGGCTACTTAATTGAATTCGTGCTCGACAAATTTTCAGATTTTCCTCTGTCTCTGAAAACCTTATATCTCCCTCCTTGAAACCCTCCTGCACTCTTTAAAACACCCTCATAAAACTCTCTAGAAAATCATCAAAAAATCGATATCAATGAAGGAGTTGAGAGATTCAGGTCTTCGCAGATCCATAAGATGTAGAGGGATGTTCTGTATTTGAGAATCAAAGCTGGTTGAAAGGTTTGATTTGAAAGTCACCTAATCTCTTAATACCCTTTTATATCTTGCTAGTGAATTCTGGATTAGTCTCTTTGTGTTTCTATAGTATGTTCTTTGTCTCCCTAATTTCAGATTTTGTCTCTCTTGATTTGTCTAGTTTGTTTACATTTTTTTTTTATATTTCTGGTTTCTTTTCAGATTTTCCGATTTGGTTATCAGGAGATGAGGAGGAAGCTTGCAGATTTATAACTTTTTCTTTTGCAGGTTTTCTATGTGAGTCGTATTTTTGTTGTTGTTGAAAATTTGCAGGTTCTCGATGGTCTTTTTTATGCTCATTTTACAAGTTTTCTATGGAAATATGGACCAATGGTAAAATTTCTCTTCCACCTAATTTTTTATGTTTATAATCTTAGCTTTTTTTTTTTCTTCTCTCTTTGTCATTTTGATTTATTTACAGGGATGATGGAGGAGACTTCAGTTGTGCATCATTTGTATGTTTGGATGAGGAATGCTTGGATTAGGAGTACGTAGGTCTTGTTAGGAATTATGTTTGTTGTAGAATAAAGATTGGTTAACTATGTAATAACTATTGAATCTTCAAGTTTTATGAAAGAAACTATTTTTGAGTGTAATAAAGCATTATGGAAACTTATTAGACGACACTTTTCTAGTTAAAATCGTTGTATAGCATCATAGGAAATCAAAAAGAACTAAAATGTAGCAGTTTGGAAACTTATTAGACGATGGTTTTTATAATAAATCATGGTTTTTACAGATAATTAACGACGATTTTTATAAAAAAAGGTCGTCTATTATAGGTAAAGATGACGATTTTTATAAAAAGGGTCGTCTATTATATGTAAAGATGACGCTTGTTATATAAAAAAAAAACCGTCGTCTATTATATATAAAGATGACGATTTTTATACAAACCGTCGTCTATTATATGTAAAGATGAGGCTTTTTATAAAACCGTCGTCTATTATATGTAAAAATGAAGCTTTTTATATATAAAAAAACCGTCGTCTATTATATGTAAAGATGACGATTTTTTTTTAAAAAAAAGCGTCATCTTTTAAAACACGCTAAAAAATGGCCGCTTAAGTGAATTAAAAATTGAAGTGAAAAATTTATTTCACGACGGTTTTAGAAACTCTAGTGACGTAGTAGGAATCAATAACGTCGTCGATTATGTATTTAAAGACGTCATAGCTGTATGTGTTGTGAAAGGTGTATTTAACGGCTGTGGGTTTTAGTTATCGTCGTTGTATGTATCTCTTGTGGCCATGTTATGTTAAAATATGTCATATGTTTCCTTTTAAACGACGTTTGTTTGTTAGAATTGATCGTCTATTCTTATCATTGACTGTTTTTTTAGCTCATTTTTCAATACACAGATGTCGATTGTTATTTGTTAATGATGTTGTTTGTTTTAACAACGACAGAGATTTATTGTCGTGGTTTGATTTTGGAAAATCGTCGTTATAGATAAGCAACGGTTTGAAAACTGAATACATGACGGTGAATTCCCGTCGTCTTTTGCCTTTTTTGTAGTAGTGAGGATATGGTTCAGCGGACAGAAAGTTAAGGCCATGGGCTAAAGCTTTATAGGCTGTTCTGTTTGGAAATCATAGCTAGGTTGGTGCATATCTCTGTGTTTTGACATGGGTTTATCAAATTGTTATTGGTTCTTGAATGCTTATGTGATCTTGATTTATCATTGACTGAAATAACTCCAAGAGATTATCTACATTGATTCCCATTTGTTTCTTCAATGCGAAATTTAACTGCTATATTGTCATACTCATTCAAATCAGAAAGTTACTTCTTTTGTAACAATGGAGAAATAATCCTTTTACTATATGGTAAACTGATATGCGATCATTGCCCTTTCCCTTTTTTAATTCGTCACATTTTCTAGATGTCAGGAAGACGACTGCATAATCAAGCAAGTTGGGAGACCCGGTGCTAAAAGTGACAGGACCCGCCCCGAATTTCCCGGAACCCGAGACGAACCCACTATGTGTCCACAGACTCATCTCGCCGTTTCTACGCAACGGTACAACCGGAATTCCCAAACTCCTTCCGGATAAGAAATGACCAAATTACCCCTATTCCAAGGGTAAATTCGTAATTCCACTTAAATAAATTAAAATATGCTATAAATTTGGAGTCGGGGTGTTACAAAAAGATTGTATGTTCTTGCAAAGTTCTTACCAGGGTGAGTTATACTGTGAAAACTCACTTCCAGATCTTGTCAGAACCACTGAAATGAATGAGAATATGCAAATTAGTAATTTATAGGCATGCTGTTTGTATTTCATTTATATTGATATATACCTCAGCATATAGAGAGTACCTTACAATTACCTTTTGGCCAGAGGAAAGCCAATACTCAGTTGAGTGATTGTGGCAAATCCAGTCAAGCAAGGAGAAACTCAATGGCGAATCAAGTCAAGCAAGGAGGAGCTGAATGGCAGTTAATGGTGAACAGCTAGGTGGAGCTTAATGAAATTCTGTATTTTTCTCTTTTCCAAGTAAGTTTTTGGTTTTTAATATCATAGTTCCACCACTTGCAACACTTTTGGTATTTTCATTATGAAAAGATTAATGGAATTATTGTGTATGGTGTATTCTCATTATTTTCTGAAGTGTTGAATATAAGTATTTCCATTAGGAATGTAATTCATTTATTTGAAAAACAATGAATATTTGAAAACGAAAAAAAAAACCAATGAATGTTTGAAAGGCACGGAAACTACAAATAATATAAAAACACACCAAATAAATTTAAATATATCAAAATAATGAAAATGCTTTTCTATTTCAATAGGGACTGATGAGCATTATGTGCCTTTTGATTATATTAGGAACGGATGTATTTGGGATTGATGTACATGTATTGGGTGCTAGGAATGTCGGACCCATTGCCAAAATTAGGCACTGATTTTTATAATCAGTGACATATCATCAATAGAGGACTCCTTTAAAAGACACGGATATATATCAGTCCCTAATACTACGATAGGTACTGTTTTTAGTCCCTAAAGAAGCCAAAAGGGACTGATAGCATTCAGTCTCTTTTGAGCCTTTTTTTAGTAGTGTAGTGCTAAATCACATCAGTACATATTACAAGGAAACCAAAAACTATTAGGTAAGAATAAAGTCAGACCATAAACACAATCAATTATGGATTCAATTATGTAAGAAGAGTTGACTTCCCTTATAAGGTTGAGGTTTCCAGTCTCACTTAGGTTTCCAGCTTTTTTTTTTTTTTTTGGGTTGTTTTTTTAGGACCTTTTATATTGTAAGGGGCGATAGTATACACATACTACAAGGATGCTAGAACTCGAAATCACTACATTGGTGGGTCATTTGCAAAAACTTGTTCTTTTGATTACATGTTCCTTATGTTAATCGATTGTCAATAATAGTGTGGCAACATTTAGATATTAATTACTTGGGGTTGTTTAATAAGTCTTGATAAATGTTTCTTTGCAGGTTATCTTTTGGAGAGAGCCTTGAGGTATTAGTTTAGGACTCATTTAGATATTAAATATGTGAGCTGAAAATATTGCTTGTAAAGTAAGTTCTATGAAGCCATAAATTTCGAGGATGAACGAATTGCTTGCCATACCCATTTTTGTAAATTTCAATTATGTAGTTTATCATTTAATCCAAATATAGTCAATTGGGTATTGCAAAAGATGGGTAGTGGCTGTGATTGATGGGTATTGCAATTAATTGAGTATTTTTATGAAAGTTAAAAGTTATAAATTGGAGGAATATTGATAAGTTGCAAAGCAAGCAACGGGTGTTGGCTGAACAGTGATGAGATAGGAGCTAATAGAAGACAAAGATACAAAGACGTAACGGAAAGACGGTATCGTCAATTTTATTGAAAAAAAAACACAAAAATTATAATAGATGATGTAGCCTATCTACAACCATATATTGGATTATTTTAACGCTCAATATTTTGTGAAATTCGGAAAAATGCAGAGACTCGAGATCCATAAATTTTTAGTCCTCAGAAAAAGGAAAAGAAAGTAACAAAAAAGTCAGGTTTGATAAATTCTGGGCTCATGTTGTAATGATTGAGAGTTTACCAAATGAGATAACAAGAGCCTATTTTTCTTTCATGTATTTAAGAATATGCTTGGAGTTTAGACCAGATCTGAACGAAACCGAGGTTCACCTATCAGTCATGTACTAGCATAATCAGGAGGCTAATATTATGAATTCTGAGTAAGAGCTCTTGTACAGATGAATATGGATATGGAGGGTTTGAGTTTTACTTTTAATGTTGCGCTGTGCTGTGTTTCTTCCATTATTATGCTGGTGGGTAAAATAATTAGTAAAAACTGTTGGAAAATTTAATATTAACTAATATTGATTTTCCTATTTGAATGGAAATTAATAAAATTCATTGGGTTAAAGACATGACCCTTGGGTTAAAGACATCTTCACATGGGGGGTGACAACTCTTCAAACCAAGGGATGCATTGTTTGGGGTGACAACTATTTAAACCAAGGGATGCATTGTTTGCCTTTTCAGATAGGGATACCTTTTTTGGAAAGGGTATTTCATCATCTATAAATAGATCAATCTTCCTGCAGTTTTAGATATTCAGTTTAATTCTCTACATACAGAATTTCACATATAGAAAGCATTAGAGTTTTCATAAAGAGAGGTTCCTGCATAATTTGGTTCAAAGTTCCTTGTGAATTGCAGTGCTTCTTTCACAAGGAGGGGAGTCGTTGTATCCTGGGAGGCGAACGCTAGTGAACCATAAGCACCAGTGTGGGGCGTAATTCGTCTTAAGGTCAGAGTGTCCAACACTTGCCTCGACTCAATTAAGGTTCTTCTAATTCAATTCTCCTTTTGTAAAAATCTGTTTTATGTGCAGTATTTATTTTATAGCAATTTAGCACTCTTATTTCCAACAATCTTAAGACGAATTATATGTGTTAATTGCTATATACATTAATCTGTGTTTAATTGCCATATACATTAATTTGTGTTTGTGCATTTAAATGTTAACGTTGCAAAGGTTTGATTTTGGTACAAACAGAAAAACATCTTTTAATGAGTTGTTTATTCTATTGAATTGGTTTCCT
>NW_007362627.1:0-11801 GCF_000346735.1 Prunus mume
GCATGGCTTTAGGAAAGGAAAATACTAAGAACCTAAGGTTGACAAGTAGGCTACACTCAATTTAAATGCAAGCAAAGAAAAGTCCAGTAAAATAAATTAATGGGCCAAAAAATCATGATGATAACGGACAATGTGTAATGCTCATTCATTAAAACTCATAGATTTTCAAATTTCAAACTTACATGGCCATCATGTTTGTGCGTACGAAGGAAATCCAGAAGAGGCTCCAAACTTTCTTTTTTACTGAACATAATTGAGGATAAGCGACGGTTAAGGTATTGAACCCCATTTCCAATTGATGATGACCGGGTTGGTCGAGGGAATGCTGCATTAAATGGCTCGAAATCAAGTTCAAGCACATAGTTGTCATTGCACCTAGGAAAATCATTTCAAATTCAGATTGTACTTGTGGATAAAGCATTTGAAAGAGCAAGTAAAAACTGTTTAGTCGGTCGGCACTATTTAATGCTACACCAGGTAGGAAAGTGCAGAGATTCAGCATAAATTACAAATTTCAGTAACAAAGATTTACATATGAGATCCCTTACTCTCCATCTATAAGTTCTTCCTTGAACTTAAGATATTCTGCAACAGTCAAATGATCCACACTGAGTTCATACACATTGACTCGAACATATTCCCAAACACCAGGTCTTGGACGAAATGCAAGAGCAACGAAAGGAGGTAGAACAATTGCTTCCTAAATGAAAAATAAAGAATGAATCAGAAAACCAGAACTACAATGACCACTTCGACCCATGTTAGCTATTCATTGAGTATTTGGACATTGCATGAAAGACATAAGAGAGCACTTCTTTGCTTGGTACGCTAAACAGAAACATCAATGTGATGACCACTTTAAAATACCAACAAAGTGCCTTTTCCATATCACTTACGGCAAAAAATAAAGAAGCTTACAAATCAAAAACCCAATGAACATGTTATACTGCATTGCAAATACATTATGTCACTTAAAACATCATAGCAGCATAACTACCTCTGTCCAATTGACTGTAAAACGGCCCCTTACCTCACCAGCACAAACTTCTTGCATAAAGCATCTAAAAATTAGGGAAACTAAAATATATGTGCCGAATCCCATTGATTGTCATCAGTGTCTGAAATCAAAATTTCACCTCAACCAAGGTTACAAGCCATGCACAATGAAGATTTTGTTGACTATTTGACTCAATAATGCACCTACAACCTTGAAATTTGGTTGATTGGTTGCTTTCGGCTGTTCATCTTGGTATTTGGTTGATTGGCAGACAAATTGCATGGGAATGCATTTATTATGGGCAGCTTTATATTGAGCCGTGGGCACATTAATTATTGGACTTTGATTAATTAATTGGTTTGACTTGATTAGCAGCCCACCCATTGGATCCTTTGAATTGCCACTCATCCTTCGGCTTTAAAAGGAGAAGTAGCCCAGCAGATGGAGAGAGCCGCACCAAAAACTGAGAGAGAGAGAGAGGAAAAATAATAGTTGGGCAGCAAAACAATTTGTGGCTGCCGTTGGTTATTTTTCCCTTTCTTCAAATTGTACTTAATTTGTATTCCCTTTATATTCTTGAGTGTGTGAGCTTGGGTATATTTGGGGCTTGGGTTTCTGAGTGTTAAACATTATTGTATTCTCTCATTTGATTATAGTGGATTATTCCGTCGTCTCCAAACTGAATGTAGGCATTGCCGAACTAGTATAAATTTTGGTGTTCTTGTTGGTGTTGTTTTATTCTTTTCATATCTTGCCAGTTGTTGTTTATTTTTCACTCATATAGTTGGTTGATGCTTCCGCACAACAGATTTTTGCTTTCTTAGGTTGCACATAATGGAAACTTGGAACTTTATATCGTAACGTTTAAATTGTCATCTTCTAAGAAAACAAATAACTTCCTCTTATGAACTGGACAAAGAAATCCCAAAAACATAACATTCTCATTTCAAGCACAATAACATAACTAATATATTTGTACACCAAAAATGGAAAAATAAATAATAAAAAAGACAATAGCACAAGTGTGTGTAGCAAAATTGACTGACCTGGGCAGACTGTAAGACTTTGCTGAAGGGGCTATCCTTGAGCTTCTGCAATCCTTCATCCTCTTGAATCACTTTTTCCAGCTCGTCTATGATTTGATAAGATTGTAGTATCCCCTTTCCTCGGTCAACAAACCTTTCAACACAACAACATCTCTAATTTGTCAAAAACCCACATCTACTTTTTAAATATATTTTCAAAACGAACTCTCCATTTGAAAAACCGAGAGAGAGAGACCTGGAGAGAAGAGAAACAAGTTCATTGCAGTGAGCAGCGAGCGTGTTCTGAATCCACTTTTTCATGGTGGAAGTTCCTCAGTCCTCACACACACCACCAGAGAGAGAGAGAGAGAGAGAGAGACGGAGAGAGAGAGAGAGGTAGCAAAGCAGATAGAGAAAATATTACAGTGAGTCATACAAAAGAGGAGGAAGAAAAAGCAGATGAAGGTGAAGATGCCCTTCAACATAAATATATGAAGGGACAAAAAAGAAACGGTAGAAGATGAGAGAGGAGGGATGGAGACAAAAATAGCCGTCAGCCATTGTTTGCTCTGATCAGATTCAGAGAGAGCGAGAGAGAGCGAGACGGTGAATCGGTTCGGTTGGGTGATAAATGTGAAGGCGTGTTCGTCCAGAGTCAACACTCTTCCCTCGCTTTTTGAAATCCAAACGGTGGGATTGGAATTTATCGATAAAAGTATTGCCCCACATTAATTGGGCCTTGTAAGGGCTCGGAGACGGATCGGTTTGCAAGTAGGCCTAATACCACGATTTTAACGGATTTTTTTTTTTGACGGATTTGATGTTGGTTGCAATGTAGACCACTCAATTTTGGTCACGGGATAATGTGAGTCACTTTGATTTGTACTAGTAAAGTAGAATTTGACCATAATTTCGAAGGGAAACTAAACGATATTATATTATGTTCAGGGATTAAGGTATGAAATGATTTGTATAACGAAATTATGAAAGTTCATAAACCTAATCGTTGCGGAATCTAATTCACCTAGGTTGGTGCGGAATCTAATTCACCTGGGTCGAGGGACTCACTGATTGCCATTCTTTCTGCCTAACTAGCTTTTTTATTTTTTAAAAAAGGTTCTGTTTAGGGTTTAGATTATATTTCTTTATTATGGCCGTCAAAGACTAGAACAATAAATCCAATTGCCAATGATTATGTACCTATACGGAAAAGAAAAGCAAAGAAGATGCTTGCGTGTCACCAAATTAACAGGCTCCTTTATTTAGTTATATTTATAGTGTTCTTATTGGTAGACTTGTCAACATGCATATATACACACACACACACACAAGTGAATTAACTTGATTCACCAAATATTTCTAGAAATATTTAAAAAGCTAATGTTTAATTAAAGGTATTATAAATAAAGAAATAACAAACGCAAGTATCATTTCGAAAGGTGAAGAGATATTATCCTACTTATTATAATATAGAAACACAGATCTGTTCATCATTTATCTCACACTCAATCTAATATCATAACTGCAAAAACAAAAACGCACAAGATACAGGAGAACAAGAATCAATCTTCTTTTTGACTGACTCCTGGAGTACTGAATCAAATTATTACTGACTCATGGAAATCCTCTTTTTTCCTGATTTTTTCAATGGCATAAGAAGAAAGCATGTATATCATCAGACCCGATCTCTTGGACTCGAGGTCCAAGAGATTTGTGGTCACTCACCATTGAATGTAATTCAACGGTTCACTCACTCTTGCACTCATTTTAAAAAACTTTTTTGAACCATTGGATTAATATCCGACGGTGGGTCACCATAATCTCTTGGACCGTTGTGATCCAACAGTTCGGGATTGTGTATATCATATACTAAATTCAGAAGCGCACTATGGAGAGAGAATTCTAATTTTATTTTATTTTAATCAAAGAATTATAACTAATTAATTAAGCAAGTCCTATATAACATATAACATATTCTGTGGTGGCCAATAATTAAGGATGGAGTATTATTATAAGCTTGTGTGAGTAATGAGACTACTATATATAATGAGGTTTGGCCCCAAGGAATTCAAATCAAAGCAAAACTTGTAATCAGTTTTAAGTTGTAGTTAACATGGGGAATCAAGTTTCCTCTTCTCCTGCTCCTACACCTTCTCACTATTATCAAGGAGATCGATATGGAGCCCCAGTGGTGGCGACCAATATGGAGAATCACGGAGCTCCACAAAAGCTGCAAAGGCCTTACAATAACTCTGTCATCAGCTCTGACGAGGCAGTACGAATCCATGACCACTACGTCTCCAACATGGAGAATCACGCAGCTCCACAGAAGCAGCAAAGACCTTACAATAACCATGTCATCAACTCTGACGAGGCTGTGCGGAAGTATGGTGGGATATGTGTCACAGAAAAATATGATACGAGTTCTACTCGTACCAATAAACCAACCCCAGTCATCAATCGTAATAGGCGTTCTTATTAGTTAATCATATGATCATGAATGCTTTTGTACTGAAACCAATGTCCTGGCTTCTATTGATCCGTTTGCTATAAGCTAAATCTTCCTACAGCTTTAGATATAAAGCTGTTTAATTATTACTAAGGGAAGCATGCAGCTTATCAACTATATGGGATCAATATAGTATATAGACATCTTTCTAATTATGATCAGTCCTTTTGTTTTGGTATGTACTCTCCACATCTTTCTAATTATGCCCTACTTTGTAATATTACATAACACAACTCCATCGCGTGTATTCTAAGGTTTTACTCTCTCTCTCTCTCTCTCTCTCTCTCTCTCTCTCTCTCTCTCATGAATTATGAATTAATTCGACTTGCATGCATGATTGGGAAACTGAAGATGATCTAAGTCATCATCAGCAGTTTGATTAAAGGTTAAATTGTTGAAAGAGACATAATCAATAAAATAAACAGTTTAAATTGTTGAAATACAATACAAATGAGCTCTACAAAAATACTCATCAAATAAGTTTATTTGAGAGATTTGTCACATGTAGCTCTCAATTTGGGTATTTTTCAAAGAGAATATATGAAATAGACGGTTTGAATTGTTCAAATACAATATATTTAAAGAGATAATATATGAGATTTGTCACGTGTAGCTCTCAAAGAATTCATCATCTGCAGCTCTCAAGAACGAAAAGAAACCAGATAAACTATGATATTGATTCCTGTCATTCTCTTCAAGAAGAAATATCTTCACCTCCCACAATTTGTGCGTATTCCTATTTTTCATTAATGTGTTCTGTACCAACAATATCCATGGGTCCATCTACCACAAAATTCTTAGCACCAAAGAATCTTCTATATAATAATCAAAATTAAATTTAATAGGGCAAGCTGCTATTTTTTGGGTTTGTTTATACAAATTAAATGGTATAGGGTTTATCTATATACAAATTTATAAATAAACTCAATCCTAGACATATATTTATAGAAAAACCCAAGCACTATTTAAACATAGAAACACACCCAAAATCAACCCCAAAGTCAACTTTTTGGGTGTGTTTATAAATGGATTTTGAGTGTGTGTAATGATGGGTTTTGGGTGTGTTTATATGTTTAAATAGTGCTTGGGTTTTTTTATAATTTCAACCCCCATTTTGGGTGTTTTAGTGAAACTCCCTAAATATTTTATGTTGCTCATAGACGATTTTACAAGGATGACTTGGGTCTACTTCTTGAGATACAAGTCGGATGCACTAAATTGTTTTCAAAAATTCAAGTCTATGGTGGAGTTGCAGAGTAGTTACAAAGTGAAATGTGTTCGAAGTGATAGAGGGGGTGAGTTCACATCTTGTGAATTCAATAAACTGTGTGAAGATGGAGGAATTCAAAGACAGTTCACCATGGCTTACACACCCCAGCAGAATGGAGTGGTAGAAAGGAAGAATAGGACAGTGGTGGAGATGGCTAAGGCTATGCTTCATGAGAAGGGGCTGACTTATTACTTATGGGCAGAAGCTGTACACACTGCCTTTTTCTTAAAAGGGGGAGGACAGCTGGTGGCAAGCCACGGCCATCCACCCCTTCCGGGACCCGGAGAGGCTATAGGGAATTTCACCCCGACCCTGGCCCTCATCGCTTTTGATTCACCAACGGCAGGAATCGAACCCAGGATCTCCCGTTTACATAGGGCCTGGGAAACGCCCTTACCACTGGGCCAACCCGTGAGGGTTATATTTTATTTCTTAAGTATCCCTGTGCGTTAGATTGGATAGAGACCGACTCAATTATTAACATATGGCTCGCTAATCCTACATGCAGGAACTAACGGAATAATTAAGGGATTAAGTTAGCAATGTGATCAATAGATACCATACGACACATAAATTTTAACTTAAAGTTGTTTTTTTAATAAAATTTTAAAAGAGAATAAATGATAGTGGGGTTCATGACTAAAAAATATTGAAATAATATTTGACATCAAGTTAATTTTTTTTGGACATGTTATTTTTTGTCATATGTCTTTCGACCTTTAAATTCATGTAAGATTTGACTACTTGGTTGGAGCAACTTTAACTTTCAATTTTTGCCATTTTATGTCAATGTAGTAATTTGACATATGGATTGAAGATGCTCTAAGAACATAATAAAGGACACTGTAGTTGCTACGCTATGAATTTAGTTCTAAATATCAACAATAACAACAACAAAAATTACGACAATAAAAATTCCAAAGTAGTCAAAAGTGAAGAGGAACTTATACGTACAATTATTGAGCTTTTCTTTTATCTTCCTTCCTGAAATTTGAACCAAGAAGAAGGAAAGTTTCTAAATCCTCGTGACAATGGTCAAAGTGAACTTGTACAAAGTTGGGCAGGGAATTAATACCTTCCCCATTTCCCCTAAGAAACGTTCTTCTCCCTTTTTTGTGCATGTGTTTTTGTCTGCCTCGAACTCCTTTAGTAATTGCGACAACAAACCCGTATTAGGTTGATTACTGTTAATTTGACACAAAAAAAATATGCCATTTTGTTCCCAATTAAGGACTCGAGCATTATTGAACGCAAGGTTGTGGCGGGATTGTGGGACAGTACTGGCCGGCTTTGGTAACTTTTTCTGTTGCAAATGCTTTCTCCACTACGTGGAATTATTATTAAGGCAATGTTATATGAACAAGAATATCTTATCCTACCAAGAAGATATCAAGCAAAGGCCTTGCCTACCATGAGATAGGCCAGAAATGTTTTGTTACGTAAACTTGCCATCGTAAGCATATATATGCCACGCTATTTTTTTCTTCTTTCTAAAATGAAGAAATCAAATTACAAAGAAGATCTTCTAAGAATCCCAATATTCATGTTATTGTAAAGAAATAGACAAAGTTAGTAAATCAGATACATATATATTAAGTTTGTCATAATGGCCATCAGATCATCAGCTTGTAAGATGGTTTACTGTCTTCGATAAACATGTCTTATGTACTTAGGATCAAGGTCTTAAATATCGAGGGTTTCGGAAATATCGGTAGTTCAAAAACACAGAAATATCGATGGAAATATCAGGAAAATATCGATATCAATAAAAATTGGATAAAAACCACAAAAATTGTGGTAAATACATGGAAATTTTTAACACAAAAGATTAGAAATTTTTAAAAATTGTGGTAAATACAGGAAAATCATCTATTATTTTAACACAAAAGATTAGAAGGAAATACTAAATATCCTAAGTCCAACTAGCCAACAAGCCCAACAAGCCATACTAATAATATCCCAAGCCCAACAAACCATACTAAAATACTAATATCCTAACCCTATCTATCTAATCCCATACATCAACGTCAATCACTTTATTCTTTTCTTTCTTTTCTTTTTCTCACTTCACTCTCTCTTTCTTTCTCTCATTCTTTCCGTTTCCACCTCTTTTCCTCTGAGTTTTTTTGTTCTGGCACTTGGGGCAGTCATCATCACAAGAGAGATGTGAGAGCCCACCATGAAAAAACCGTGGTTTTGGAGCTCTAAGCTCTCTTTCCTCCCATTTCTTTCTCTCCTCTCATTTCTTCTTCATTTTCTTTTTCTCTCTTATTCTTTCTCTTTTCTTTTTTCTTCCTCTCTTTCTCTGATTTTCTAGTACTCTGAATTTATTTTTTTCTCTCGGTTCTGTGTTTCTATCTCTCCCTCTATATCTCTTTCTTTGCAGATATGGGTTCTTGAATATCTTGGGTTAAGTTCTTGAATATGATTTTTTTATTGTTCTAATATGGAATCTTTTTCATGCAAATTTAAAGCTCAGTTGAGGTTCAGATATGTTTTGCTGGATAGTTTTTTATTTATTATCTTTTAAGGTTCATAACTTCAGATCTGGTTTTCCTTGTATGGACTCATCGATTGGTTCCATTGATGTTTCTAAAAATATCAGTTAGAAGTTGGAAGCTGGGAGGGGTTCGAACCCCTGTGTGCGACGTTCAAGCGAATTATTTCATTTTTGAAAGTTCATATCGCGATATTATCGATAATATCGCGATATGTTGACCGTTTGCAGCTGCCATTTGAACGAAAATATCGGTACCGAAATTATCGCGAAATTATCGATGACGATAAATAAATGAAAACATACTAAAATATCGCTGCCCCTAAAAAACGATAATTTCACCTAAATATTGACGAAATTATCGATATTTTATTCTCTGCTTAGGATTTATCCACATACCCTTGTTATCCATTGGATATGTATATATCATTGTTTTTTCTTTGATGGTGGTTGTTGGGATCTAAAACAAATTGGTTATATGGTCCACAGTCGGTGCAAAGGATAAAGTGTCCAAGAAGGGTTCAGGGTATTATGAGATGCTCATGTGCTTCAGTGATTGAATCGAATAGTTTTTTTTTTTCTTTTCTTCAGTAGAACCTAATGTATATATCCAAAAAACCTCTCCAATAGGTGGGGAAGAAGATAATACAAAACAATGTCCTGGCTTCTATTGATCCGTTTGTTATAAGCTAAATCTTCCTACAGCTTTAGAAATAAAGCTGTTTAATTATTACTAAGGGAAGCATATAGCTAATCATCTATATGGGATCAATATATAGTATATAAACATCTTTCTAATTATGATCAGTACTCCTTTTTTTTTGGTATGCACTTTCCACATCTCTCTAATTATGCCCTACTTTGTAATATTACATAACACAACTCCATAGTGTGTATTTTATGGTTTCACTCTCTCTCTCTCTCTCTCTCTCTCTCTCTCTCTCTCTCTCTCACATCTTCTTTCCACCTGCATGCATGAGTGACACCCTCAACCACAATCACTTATGTGGTTCTCCATAAAAATCAGTTAAACCCACTTTATTAAATGGAGAAATGATTATTGGCCTATTTAGAATCACTCCCAAACGAGCCCTTAGTAATATTTATATATAAAATTACATAAAACCCCCCAACCTATAGGGTCATTTACGAGTTCATACCCGATTTTGGGTACAATTACCAGTACATACTCAACGTCACGGAAATCATACAATTTGCCCTCTCCGTTAGCCAAACTGTTAGTGAGTCTATTAAATGTTGACGTGTCAAAAGTGAGACCCATTTTTTTATGACGTGGACTTCCACGTGGACAAATAAATAAAAAAAAATTATCTACTTTTTGAAAATAATAAATATTTGTTTTTTAAAAAATAAAAACCTAAACAACTCTCTCTCTCTCTCTCTCTCTCTCTCTCTCTCTCTCCCTCCCATCCTAGAACTCTCCTCTCCTCTCCAGCATATGCCCACCCCGCAACCACCATCTTCCCCCAACCTTCATCCTGGCTGCCCCACCTTGCTCCTCCTAGTCCAAACTGAGATTATTCTGAATCTATTCGACTTTGAGATTGCCGAGACAGAGTCCAATGAGTAACTGCCTCTACTCTCTCAGAAAAATCATTCAAGTCATCAGAGAGAGTTTTGTGTGGTAGAAACTGGAATTAAATGAACTTGATATGGAAACACCTCAGTCGTCCCCGTCTCTTCCTCTTTCACTCCAACCCCGTCTCTTTTTCTCCCCAGTCTCTGTACACACAACCTAGATCTGAATATGGGGTTGTTTTTGTTGGGTTTGGCATACAACCCAGTTATTGTTGGGGGAATGATCACAAAACTGAAGTATATGATGGAAATATAAACTGAGGCAGAGAGTGTTTGTAAAACAGAAAATTATTCAAACTGATTTTTGTTAACTTCTTTGATATGTGTTACAGCAACCTATAACATGCTATTTATAATAACAATCAGACCTTTTGATAAACAGACATAAGTCTTGGATTAGTTCCAAGAGTTACAGACACAAGTCTTGACTTCTAAAGAGATACAACTCCTCCTAAACATAACTTTTCATCAAGAGACACAACTCCCTACTTTAACAACTGATACAAATGCATTACGTTTAACACTCCCTCTTAATGCATTTGTCCTGCGACATTTAGCCTTTCTCTGAAATAGTAGAACTTCTCTCTTGGAAGTGCTTTTGTAAAAACATCTGCAATCTGCTCATCAGTACCACAGAATTTCAGTTCAATCTCTCTGTCTTCAACCAATTTTCTGATAAAATGATGACGAAGTTCTATGTGCTTTGACCTGCTATGAAAGACTGGGTTCTTTGTCATGGCAATTGTGGACATGTTATCACAGTACAATTTTGTTGGAGTGTTTTGTTCTTGACGAAGATCTGCTAATATTCTTCTAATCCAAACTGCTTCACATGCTGCACTTGTGGCTGAAATATATTCTGCTTCGGCTGTTGATAATGCCATTGTACTTTGCTTCTTCGATGACCATGATATAACTTTTTTTCCCAAGAAAAACACATGCCCAGATGTGCTTCTTTTATCATCAATTGCACCAGCCCAATCACTGTCTGTGAACCCAACTAAAATTTCTTTCTCTTGTGTATATTTGAGGCCATATCCTTTGGTTCCTTGCACATATCTTAGTATTCTTTTAACAGCAGCAAAATGATGATTACTTGGATCATTCATGAATCGAGATACAACACTAACTGCATGAACTATGTCTGGCCTTGTATTAGATAAATAAATAAGTGAGCCAACAATACTTCTATACATAGAAGCATCAGCTCTTGGTGCTCCACCATTACTTGAAAGCTTTAAATTAATTGCCATTGGAGTATCCATTGGCTTGCACTTCAACATATTGAATGTTTTCAATAGATTTTCAGCATACTTTTCTTGAGAAATAAATATTCCCTCATCTGATTGTTGAACCTGTATACCAAGAAAATATCTCATAGTGCCTAAATCTGTCGTCTCATATTCCTTCATCATGTTCTTCTTGAAAACTTCTGCCATCCTTGAATTTGTGCTTGTATAAATCAAATCATCAACATAGAGGCACAAAATCAGAAAATCATGTGTACCTTCTTTCTTGAGATAAAGTGATGGCTCACTTAAGCTTCTTGTAAATCCATTTTGCTGAAAATAGTGATCAATTTTGTTGTTCCAGGCTCTTGGCGCTTGCTTTAAGCCATATAAGGCTTTACGGAGGCGATAAACTTTATCTTCCCTTCCTTTCTCAACATAACCTTGAGGTTGCTCCACATAAACCTCTTCTTCAAGTTCTCCATTTAAAAATGCAGATTTGACATCCAATTGATAAACTTTTGTCTTCAGTTGTGCAGCTAAAGCCAAAACAGTTCTTATAGTTTCCATTCGAACTACCGGAGCAAACGTCTCATTAAAGTCAATTCCAGGTTGTTGAGAATATCCTTTTGCAACCAAGCGAGCCTTATGCTTTTGGATTGAGCCATCTTCATT
>NW_007362627.1:12352-25258 GCF_000346735.1 Prunus mume
AAGTATATGATGGAAATATAAACTGAGGCAAAGAGTGTTTGTAAAACAGAAAATTATTCAAACTGATTTTTGTTAACTTCTTTGATATGTGTTACAGCAGCCTATAACATGCTATTTATAATAACAATCAGACCTTTTGATAAACAGACATAAGTCTTGGATTAGTTCCAAGAGTTGCAGACATAACTCTTGACTTCTAAAGAGATACTCTTCCTAAACATAACTTTTCATCAAGAGACACAACTCCCTACTTTAACAACTTATACAAATGCATTCCGTTTAACAGTTATAACAACAACAACAACAACAACAACGAAAAAAAAAGGAACTAACAGCCAATAACCTAGCGACTCCTCATTGCCCAGCGCCCCAATTGATTGCCCGAAATCTCTCAGCTCAGCGCCACCCCTCTTCTCCACGCAAACCTCGCCCCAGCCCCAGCCCCTTTCCCTCCTCCCCTGAAATCTCTCCACCCCTTTCTGCCCAAGATTTCAAATGTTCATTTTCCTCAACATTCTCGGCAAACAAACAAGTACACAATGACAGATCTGAACTTCAATTACCGATAATTAGGGATTAATTTGAGTTGTAAGGAATAATTTGAGAGCATGAAGAACAACAGTAATTATTCATTAGCAGAAAATTAAGAACAAAAATGGAAAAATGTAGAAATTAGAAAGCCTACTTATTTATTAAAGCCTAATAAGATTCTTCAATCAAGTTCTTTTCCTACCAACCTGCCTGCCTACCTACCAAGTAAATTAACGTAGATACATAGAGCCAATAATTCTACGCTGGGGGAAGATGGTGGCTGCGGGGTGGGCATATGCTGGAGAGGAGAGGAGAGTTCTGGGTTTGGGTGGGTCGGGAGGGAGGAGGAGAGAGAGAGTTGTTCAGGTTTTTATTTTTTTAAAAGCAAATATTTATTATTTTTAAAAAGTAGATAATTTTTTATTATTTATTTGTCCATGAGGAAATCCACGTCATAAAAAAAAGGGTCCCACTTTTGACACGTCAGCATTTAACAGACTCACTAACAGCTTGGTTAACGGAGGGGGGAAATTGTAGGGGTTAGGGTTTCCGTGACGTTGAGTATGTACCGGTAAATGTCCCCACAATCGGGTATGAACTCGTAAATGACCCTATAGGTTGGGGGCTTTTATGTAGTTTGTCCTATAGATTTTCTCCTATGCAAACATCTAGACGTTATTATATAGTGCAAATGCCATGTATTGTATACAACTCCTCCCTACTTTCCTCTTTATTTACAATGGAGTTTACATGGTAATAACATATGTTCGTCCATATAGAAGAAGAACTATATATTGTTAAGTGCAATTTTGAGTTTTTTTTTAAAATTGATTGATTTATTTATTTTTACTTCTGCTTGTCCTATCTACGAATTTTCTCAGTTGCCATGTGTATTATTTTGACTTAGGAATTTTTGGGTAAATGCCCATTGTGGCAGCTGTCAACTTTGCGGCGAGGTTTTGAAAAGGTTTTTCCTATCCTTTTTCTCTCCATCTTCCTCAAACAGAAAACCACCATTTTCATCTATGAGTTTTCTAAATTGATTTTTCGAAAATTGCTTTTGAAATATGAAATCTGCATCTAGCTAGAAGAAACATATTCTCATATACATTATGTCAGATTCAAGATTAGTTTCTTCAAGAGCATGATTTCTTCAAGAAATTGGTCATTTCTCATGGAATCAAAATTATTGGTTTCTGTTCGAGTTTGAGTTGGCTAGCTGGTGCTATGGGATTGAAATTACCTGTAGGATGACTAAAAATGCCTAGAGTGGGTGCATAGGCCAATTTAAGATTATAATCAAATAAATAAAAATGAACTTCAGTAGCAAAATTGATATGGCTTATCAATCCTGAAACGTGTTGAACATAAAATAACGAAACACGCAGAGAATTATTTTACGTGGTAAAACCCCACCTCTAGGGAAAATCCACATGACTCCTCAGTCCAATACAAATCCACTATAGAACAATGATTACAAAAAGTACTCACACACTTATCCTAGACACATTCTAGATAATGTTTACTGACTTCTTTGTAACTCAACTTCTGTCACGGGATGATCTTCGACACTCCTTATATTGAACGCAATACTGGTCACGATTGCTTCAAGCTCGTCGGAGGAAAACCGCTACCACGGTCTTGGTGCCCTCAATCGTATGAGTCATCGACATGCATATGAATGAAATATGAATGATGAAAGAATTTGATAAATCACCAAGTAAACATGGAACACTTGATGACTTATCACAAAAATATCACAGCAGCTTTCAATTAAGAATTCTATATGCTAAAAAAAAAAAATGTTGAAAAGCCATATGTTTGAAAAGCAAGGCCTCCGTTTTAATCAAAGCTGGTTCTCTCTAGTAAGAGAGAAACCCAAGACTCCACTAATTCTATCCAATTATGGCTATCAAACTTGATCCAGTATAAACTCACAGTAAGGACGTCAAAACAGGACCACATATGTTATTCAATTATGACTATTAGTTTTGATTCAATATGGGCATAAGATGAAAGACATCAAAAAACATGGAGACCATTAATACCATTCAAGTCGTCAGCTTATGCAAGGATTGTTATTCAAGATAACAATCTTTATCAAAGACCAATTAGGTATTAAGGTAGCTGATTCTCCCACTCCTCTTTTATCCACTTACAGTCTCTTTGTTAGAAATTGTATGTTCCCACTCCTCTTTTGTCTACTTACACTCATTTTTTTGTTGTAGTAAAAACTATTAAAAAAAACAAAAGGGAGTGTAAGTGGACAAAAAGGGAGTGAAAAAATCACCACCCATTAATAAAATGTGCTTTTCAAGTCAAAGATGAAAAATACTATTTTAACTTAAATCAAAATAGAGTCCAACTAATAAAGTAATCTCAAGAGATAAAATCTATAATCCTATTAAAAATAAGATTAACATAAAAATAATTGAGTGAAAATAACTCCAACTAGGAATCCTATAACGAATGCACGATTATGTCATTATTTACCTGAAATCATCAAGTTCTTCATATCGATCAAGGCATGCTTCGAAAAACCAGAATTGAATGTGTTGCGCCAAAACTTCCAGTAAAACATATTCACACACTAATTCCCAACTTATACTAGAGTCTAAGAAATGACAATACAATTTTCATATTAACAGGGATGAAAGAGCTGAAGAAAGAGTTGTCATTGCCATGAAGGACTAAACTGCTAGCTTTGCTAAGTTGGAGAGGAAGATTGCACAAATGAGGTATAGGTTATCTTCCTAAATAGATCTAAGATTTCTTAAGTTTGCTTGTGTGCCTTTGTAAGAATCTTCTTTGCTTAGTGGATTGCCTGGTAGGTTGATGACCTCCATTTTTCCCAGTGGTGGGTTTCTGGGTGAACAATTTTTCGGTTTGCAGTTTGGTTATTTTCTAGGTTTGTGTTCTTGATAGTTGACTAGTCATCGTATAGTTGAGCAGTCATCATTATCTGCTTTTTTTTTTTGGATACGTTATTTTTTGTCATATTTCTCGCCTCACTCCGCCGCATGGGAAAGCATGCCTTTGAAAACACTGGTCAGTATAGTGCATCAGACCAACACCAACGCTGACCTTTTCGCTTTCTACTTCCAACTCTTTTTTTCTTTGTTAATTTCTTTTCTTAATTACATGAATCAAATCTCTTTGATATTGCAAGGAAGTTGTTTTCTTCTCCTCTTTTCTTTTTATTAAAAATAAAAAAATAAATTTCCGTAAAAAGTGGTTACATAATTACCAAACAAGAGAAAGTATGTAGAGGTGTAGCTTTAAATCTAGACTTATTTTACCGCAATACTTCCTGAAATTACGATCAAATCTCATTTTGGCACAGAAAATAAGAATATTTTTTATAACATAAGAAGTGATTTCTACATATAATTACAAGCTGAACATATACATTTATGTGCAGAAAATAAGCTATAGCTTAGTATATAAAGACTATAGGCTATCCTAAATCCTGAATTGTACAATAGATTATGTAAATATTAAAACGAAAGAGAGATATACAGATCGAGAATACGTGCACACAGCAAAAGCTGGAGATACACACATATTATCATGTACGAAATATGTATGTAGGTACGTACATACTATATTAATTACAAGCTGATCAGGATAATCAATCCAATTCTACAGGACAACTCGCTGGCATATTGATCGGCGGCAACTTTCACAGGGTCAATCCTTGATGGATAGCCCCGGAAGCCATGTCCATTGGAAATCGAAACAAAGAAAAAAAGAAAAAGAAAAAGATACACGCTGCGCAGATATAGGGTATATCTAGTAATTAAAAGGATCACTGGGAGGGAGGAAGAAAAGGCTGACTATTTTTCTTGTGTACCAAGAAAATTAACGGCAATTTGGTCGAGGATATTTCTTGGTACCATATTCAGTAATAAACACTCCCTTGTAGATCTTTGCTGCCTCAGTGCTAGTAAGAACGCCGCCCTTTATCTGATGAGGCTTCTGAGCTGGAACTTCCACCGTCTTTACAGGCCTTCTGATCTGATGATGAGGAGGAGGAACATGATTTTGATCCATGTTGGGGTATGGATAATATTGTACCTGTTGAGGAGGAGGAAGAGGCCTTACGGTGACAGTCTTGGTGGGCCAGCCGCCATGGTACTCGTCTCTCATGGCAGGGGCTGGGAAGTATGAAATTTCTTCTGCAGGGTGGACATGATCATAACGCACGCAATGGCAGTCTTCTATTATGGTGTGGCGTTCTGATACAATGTTCGCTGACCTGCTATGATAAAACACTTTCTCCTCTCTCATGGTCTTAAAGCCTTGATAAATAGCTATGCTAACTTAATTAAAAGCTGAGAATTGAAGTAGAACTAATTGATCAAGGGAAGCTAGAGCTAAATAGCCATGCTAACTTAATTAAAAGCTGAGAATTGAAGTAGAACTAATTGATCAAGGGAAGCTAGAGCTAGCCAGGTTTGCCTTGCCTTACTGAAACAAAGGTTAAGAGCCAAGCAACATTATATAGGAGTGAGAGTCACAGAAGCTCAATCAGGATCGATCTTGTGATTTTCTTTTGATGCTTCCCTTTTTCATAAAATAAGAAAAAGTACTTGTTACTTGGCCATACCGTAGGGCCTGTTTGTAAAATCGCTTGATATTCTCTATTAATAGTTAACTAGTTGATAGAAATAACTAAACATTGCTTTCATAGTCTGTATTTTTCAGAACTTCTAAAAAAAGCGTCAGAAAGACGATAACATACTAAACTCACACATATTACATAAATGCTATAACTCGAACCCAGGACCTTTCATGAAGGAACAAATGCTCCAAATCACTACATTGGTGGAGCAATTGAACCTAGGACCTTTCATATAAAAAAGGTGGAGTTTTAGTTAAGTAGTTTTATACTTTCTACTATGGCTGAAACATGCTGTCCATATGATGAGGGTTCTTAGTCCGCAGTGCCTCCATAAAAAATGAACAGCCAAAGGATTTGGGTAAGTAGTAAGCAGTTCTGATGAAGGTTCGGCCACGCGTTACATATTATCTACCACAAAGACAATACAATGGTAGGAATAACAGGATGTCTTGTATTATTTTCTTCCCCTCCTAGTGGAGAGTTTTTTGGATATATATGCATTAGATTCTATTGAAAAAAAAAAAAAAAAATTATTTGATTTAAACACTCAAGCACATGAGCATCTCATAAAACCCCGGACCCTTTCTGGGACAATTATCCTTTTAAAAAAAAAATTTATTCGATTCAATCACTCAAGCACATGAGCATCTCATAATACCCTGGACCCTTCTTGGACAATTTATCCTTTGCACCGACTGTGGACCATATGACCAATTTGTTTTAGATCCCAACCGCCACCATCAAAGAAAAAACAATGATATATACATATCCAATGGATAACAAGGGTATGTGGATAAATCCTAAGTACGTAAGACATGTTTATCGGGAAGCCAACATAGTAGCTGATGATCTGATGGCCATTGGTCATGGCAAACTTAATATATATGTATCTGATTTACTAATAACTTTGTCTATTTCTTTACAATAACATGAATAATAATTATGGCCTATCTCATGGTAGGCAAGGCCTTTGCTTGATATCTTCTTGGTAGGATAAGATATTCTTGTTCATATAACATTGCCTTAATAATAATTCCACGTAGTGGAGAAAGCATTTGCAACAGAAAAAGTTACCAAAGCCGGCCAGTACTGTCTCCCAATCCCGCCACAACCTTGCGTTCAATAATGCTCGAGTCCTTAATTGGGAACAAAATGGCTTTTTTTTTTTTGTGTGTCAAATTAACAGTAATCAACCTAATACGGGTTTGTTGTCGCAATTACTAAAGGAGTTCGAGGCAGACAAAGACACATGCACAAAAAAGGGAGAAGAACGTTCCTTAGGGGAAATGGGGAAGGTATTAATTCCCTGCCTAACTTTGTACAAATTCACTTTGACCATTGTCACGAGGATTTAGAAACTTTCCTTCTTCTTGGTTCAAATTTCAGGAAGGAAGATAAAAGAAAAGCTCAATAATTGTACGTATAAGTTCCTCTTCACTTTTGACTACTTTGGAATTTTTATTGTCACAATTTTTGTTGTTGTTATTGTTGATATTTAGAACTAAATCATAGCGTAGCAACTACAGTGTCCTTTATTATGTTCTTAGAGCATCTTCACTCGATATGTCAAATTACTACATTGACATAAAATGGCAAAAATTGAAAGTTAAAGTTGCTCCAACCAAGTGGTCAAATCTTACATGAATTTAAAGGTCGAAAGACATATGACAAAAAATAACATGTCCAAAAAAAATTAACTTGATGTCAAATATTATTTCAATATTTTTTAGTCATGAACCCCACTATCATTTATTCTCTTTTAAAATTTTATTAAAAAAACAACTTTAAGTTAAAATTTATGTGTCGTATGGTATCTATTGATCACATTGCTAACTTAATCCCTTAATTATTCCGTTAGTTCCTGCATGTAGGATTAGCGAGCCATATGTTAATAATTGAGTCGGTCTCTATCCAATCTAACGCACAGATATACAGGTTAGGCAGAAAGGATGGCAATTCATGAGTGAGACCCTTGACCCAAGTGAATGAGGGCCAGGGACGGGGTGAAATTCCCTATAGCCTCTCCGGGTCCCGGAAGGGGTGGATGGCCGTGGCTTGCCACCAGCTGTCCTCCCCCTTTTAAGAAAAAGAAGAAATAAAATATAAAATAATATAATCTACCCTAAACATGACTTTTTTATTTTATTTTAAAGCTTAGGCAGAAAGGATGGAATTAGTGAGACCCTGGACCCTGGTGAATCAGATTCCACACCGATTAGGTTTATGAACTTTCACAGTTCATATGAATCATTTCCTAATCCCTTAATATAATATAATATTTATCAACAGGACCTATCCTAAGGAAAAATAGCACTGACTTATACACTAGTAGTCTCAAAGTTTGAACTCCTATGAGTGTCAGTGTGTGTATATATAGATAAAAAAAAGTAGAGATATTTAGTTATATATTCATTATTAGAACTAGTAATATAGATAAACCCTATACCATTTAATTTGTATAAACAAACTCAAAAAATAGCAGCTTGCCCTATTAAATTTAATTTTGATTATTATATAGAAGATTCTTTGGTGCTAAGAATTTTGTGGTAGGTGGACCCATGGATATTGTTGGTACAGAACACATTAATGAAAAATAGGAATACGCACAAATTGTGGGAGGTGAAGATATTTCTTCTTGAAGAGAATGATAGGAATCAATATCATAGTTTATCTGGTTTCGTTTCGTTCTTGAGAGCTGCATATGATGAATTCTTTGAGAGCTATATGTGACAAATCTCATATATTATCTCTTTAAATATATTGTATTTGAACAATTCAAACCATCTATTTCATATATTATCTCTTTAAAAAATACCCAAATTGAGAGCTACATGTGACAAATCTCTCAAATAAACTTATTTGAGGAGTATTTTTGTAGAGCTCATTTGTATTGTATTTCAACAATTTAAACTGTTTATTTTATTGATTATGTCTCTTTCAACAATTTAACCTTTAATCAAACTGCTGATGATGACTTAGATCATCTTCAGTTTCCCAATCATGCATGCAAGTCGAATTAATTCATGAGAGAGAGGGAGAGAGAGAGAGAGTAAAACCTTAAAATACACGCGATGGAGTTGTGTTATGTAATATTACAAAGTAGGGCATAATTAGAAAGATGTGGAGAGTACATACCAAAACAAAAGGACTGATCATAATTAGAAAGATGTCTATATACTATATTGATCCCATATAGTTGATAAGCTGCATGCTTCCCTTAGTAATAATTAAACAGCTTTATATCTAAAGCTGTAGGAAGATTTAGCTTATAGCAAACGGATCAATAGAAGCCAGGACATTGGTTTCAGTACAAAAGCATTCATGATCATATGATTAACTAATAAGAACGCCTATTACGATTGATGACTGGGGTTGGTTTATTGGTACGAGTAGAACTCGTATCATATTTTTCTGTGACACATATCCCACCATACTTCCGCACAGCCTCGTCAGAGTTGATGACATGGTTATTGTAAGGTCTTTGCTGCTTCTGTGGAGCTGCGTGATTCTCCATGTTGGAGACGTAGTGGTCATGGATTCGTACTGCCTCGTCAGAGCTGATGACAGAGTTATTGTAAGGCCTTTGCAGCTTTTGTGGAGCTCCGTGATTCTCCATATTGGTCGCCACCACTGGGGCTCCATATCGATCTCCTTGATAATAGTGAGAAGGTGTAGGAGCAGGAGAAGAGGAAACTTGATTCCCCATGTTAACTACAACTTAAAACTGATTACAAGTTTTGCTTTGATTTGAATTCCTTGGGGCCAAACCTCATTATATATAGTAGTCTCATTACTCACACAAGCTTATAATAATACTCCATCCTTAATTATTGGCCACCACAGAATATGTTATATGTTATATAGGACTTGCTTAATTAATTAGTTATAATTCTTTGATTAAAATAAAATAAAATTAGAATTCTCTCTCCATAGTGCGCTTCTGAATTTAGTATATGATATACACAATCCCGAACTATTGGACCACAACGGTCCAAGAGATTATGGTGACCCACCGTCGGATATTAATCCAATGGTTCAAAAAAGTTTTTTAAAATGAGTGCAAGAGTGAGTGAACCGTTGAATTACATTCAATGGTGAGTGACCACAAATCTCTTGGACCTCGAGTCCAAGAGATCGGGTCTGATGATATACATGCTTTCTTCTTATGCCATTGAAAAAATCAGGAAAAAAGAGGATTTCCATGAGTCAGTAATAATTTGATTCAGTACTCCAGGAGTCAGTCAAAAAGAAGATTGATTCTTGTTCTCCTGTATCTTGTGCGTTTTTGTTTTTGCAGTTATTATATTAGATTGAGTGTGAGATAAATGATGAACAGATCTGTGTTTCTATATTATAATAAGTAGGATAATATCTCTTTACCTTTCGAAATGATACTTGCGTTTGTTATTTCTTTATTTATAATACCTTTAATTAAACATTAGCTTTTTAAATATTTCTAGAAATATTTGGTGAATCAAGTTAATTCACTTCTGTGTGTGTGTGTATATATGCATGTTGACAAGTCTACCAATAAGAACACTATAAATATAACTAAATAAAGGAGCCTGTTAATTTGGTGACACGCAAGCATCTTCTTTGCTTTTCTTTTCCGTATAGGTACATAATCATTGGCAATTGGATTTATTGTTCTAGTCTTTGACGGCCATAATAAAGAAATATAATCTAAACCCTAAACAGAACCTTTTTTAAAAAATAAAAAAGCTAGTTAGGCAGAAAGAATGGCAATCAGTGAGTCCCTCGACCCAGGTGAATTAGATTCCGCACCAACCTAGGTGAATTAGATTCCGCAACGATTAGGTTTATGAACTTTCATAATTTCGTTATACAAATCATTTCATACCTTAATCCCTGAACATAATATAATATCGTTTAGTTTCCCTTCGAAATTATGGTCAAATTCTACTTTACTAGTACAAATCAAAGTGACTCACATTATCCCGTGACCAAAATTGAGTGGTCTACATTGCAACCAACATCAAATCCGTCAAAAAAAAAAATCCGTTAAAATCGTGGTATTAGGCCTACTTGCAAACCGATCCGTCTCCGAGCCCTTACAAGGCCCAATTAATGTGGGGCAATACTTTTATCGATAAATTCCAATCCCACCGTTTGGATTTCAAAAAGCGAGGGAAGAGTGTTGACTCTGGACGAACACGCCTTCACATTTATCACCCAACCGAACCGATTCACCGTCTCGCTCTCTCTCGCTCTCTCTGAATCTGATCAGAGCAAACAATGGCTGACGGCTATTTTTGTCTCCATCCCTCCTCTCTCATCTTCTACCGTTTCTTTTTTGTCCCTTCATATATTTATGTTGAAGGGCATCTTCACCTTCATCTGCTTTTTCTTCCTCCTCTTTTGTATGACTCACTGTAATATTTTCTCTATCTGCTTTGCTACCTTTCTCTCTCTCTCCGTCTCTCTCTCTCTCTCTCTCTCTCTGGTGGTGTGTGTGAGGACTGAGGAACTTCCACCATGAAAAAGTGGATTCAGAACACGCTCGCTGCTCACTGCAATGAACTTGTTTCTCTTCTCTCCAGGTCTCTCTCTCTCGTTTTTCAAATGGAGAGTTCGTTTTGAAAATATATTTAAAAAGTAGATGTGGGTTTTTGACAAATTAGAGATGTTGTTGTGTTGAAAGGTTTGTTGACCGAGGAAAGGGGATACTACAATCTTATCAAATCATAGACGAGCTGGAAAAAGTGATTCAAGAGGATGAAGGATTGCAGAAGCTCAAGGATAGCCCCTTCAGCAAAGTCTTACAGTCTGCCCAGGTCAGTCAATTTTGCTACACACACTTGTGCTATTGTCTTTTTTATTATTTATTTTTCCATTTTTGGTGTACAAATATATTAGTTATGTTATTGTGCTTGAAATGAGAATGTTATGTTTTTGGGATTTCTTTGTCCAGTTCATAAGAGGAAGTTATTTGTTTTCTTAGAAGATGACAATTTAAACGTTACGATATAAAGTTCCAAGTTTCCATTATGTGCAACCTAAGAAAGCAAAAATCTGTTGTGCGGAAGCATCAACCAACTGTGAGTGAAAAATAAACAACAACTGACAAGAGATAAAAAGAATAAAACAACACCAACAAGAACACCAAAATTTATACTAGTTCGGCAATGCCTACATTCAGTTTAGAGACGACGGAATAATCCACTATAATCAAATAAGAGAATACAATAATGTTTAACACTCAGAAACCCAAGCCCCAAATATACCCAAGCTCACACACTCAAGAATATAAAGGGAATACAAATTAAGTACAATTTGAAGAAAGGGAAAAATAACCAACGGCAGCCACAAATTGTTTTGCTGCCCAACTATTATTTTCCCTCTCTCTCTTCTCTCTCTCTCTCTCTCTCTCTCTCTCTCTACGTTAATCTCTGCGTTGCTTTGGTGCGGCTCTCTCCATCTGCTGGGCTACTTCCCCTTTTAAAGCCGAAGGATGAGTGGCAATTCAAAGGATCCAATGGGTGGGCTGCTAATCAAGTCAAACCAATTAATTAATCAAAGTCCAATAATTAATGTGCCCACGGCTCAATATAAAGCTGCCCATAATAAATGCATTCCCATGCAATTTGTCTGCCAATCAACCAAATACCAAGATGAACAGCCGAAAGCAACCAATCAACCAAATTTCAAGGTTGTAGGTGCATTATTGAGTCAAATAGTCAACAAAATCTTCATTGTGCATGGCTCGTAACCTTGGTTGAGGTGAAATTTTGATTTCAGACACTGATGACAATCAATGGGATTCAGCACATATATTTTAGTTTCCCTAATTTTTAGATGCTTTATGCAAGAAGTTTGTGCTGGTGAGGTAAGGGGCCGTTTTGCAGTCAATTGGACAGAGGTAGTCATGCTGCTATGATGTTTTAAGTGACATAATGTATTTGCAATGCAGTATAACATGTTTATTGGGTTTTTGATTTGTAAGCTTCTTTATTTTTTGCCGTAAGTGATATGGAAAAGGCACTTTGTTGGTATTTTAAAGTGGTCATCACATTGATGTTTCTGTTTAGCGTACCAAGCAAAGAAGTGCTCTCTTATGTCTTTCATGCAATGTCCAAATACTCAGTGAATAGCTAACATGGGTCGAAGTGGTCTTTGTAGTTCTGGTTTTCTGATTCCTTCTTTATTTTTCATTTAGGAAGCAATTGTTCTACCTCCTTTCGTTGCTCTTGCATTTCGTCCAAGACCTGGTGTTTGGGAATATGTTCGAGTCAATGTGTATGAACTCAGTGTGGATCATTTGACTGTTGCAGAATATCTTAAGTTCAAGGAAGAACTTATAGATGGAGAGTAAGGGATCTCATATGTAAATCTTTGTTACTGAAATTTGTAATTTATGCTGAATCTCTGCACTTTCCTACCTGGTGTAGCATTAAATAGTGCCGACCGACTAAACAGTTTTTACTTGCTCTTTCAAATGCTTTATCCACAAGTACAATCTGAATTTGAAATGATTTTCCTAGGTGCAATGACAACTATGTGCTTGAACTTGATTTCGAGCCATTTAATGCAGCATTCCCTCGACCAACCCGGTCATCATCAATTGGAAATGGGGTTCAATACCTTAACCGTCACTTATCCTCAATTATGTTCAGTAAAAAAGAAAGTTTGGAGCCTCTTCTGGATTTCCTTCGTACGCACAAACATGATGGCCATGTAAGTTTGAAATTTGAAAATCTATGAGTTTTAATGAATGAGCATTACACATTGTC
>NW_007362628.1:2225-12383 GCF_000346735.1 Prunus mume
CTACACCCAGCTCTCTCTCTCTCTCTCTCTCTCTCTCTCTCTCTCTCTCTCTCTCTCTCTCTCTCTCTCTCTCTCCCTCCCTCTCTCACGGCTCTGGCCACCCAAACATAGACGGCTCTGCGTCACCGACTCTCCCTGTGAGAGAACACTCCGACCTTTCCATTATTTGTTGCATCTTGCTAAGAACCAATTAACTGACTTAGGCATCGACATTCTTCTTCTCCAACTCCTTGAGCTAAGCAAAAGAGGGGGCAACAGTAGACTGAAGGAAACATATATATTTTCTTGGAAATGAATTTTGCCACAACATATAACACACAAAAAATCATAATGGCAGATTAATTTTGCTTTTTCTAATTGAGTTAAGCCTTTTTCATTTAACCCAAGTATCTTATGATCTAGTCTCTTTGTGCACAAAATAGAAAAGAAAGAAAGGTTAAGCTTTTACCCTTGATGACTATTTCCTAGAGAAGACAAGAATGAGTACCTTTGTGAAAATGTCTTATTTTCTTCCTATTCTTACAAGCTTCTCAAGCCAAGACTCCAAGAGTGAAGTCTTCTACCTCACCACACTAAAATGGACTAGTGATAAAGAGAAATCAACCTAGATGACTTAGATGCTAAACTTTCTCTGGTTAGACTGATTTTTGGCTAAAGAATATGAAAGGGAGGATGTCTCATCTACACATCAAAAACTCAAGAGTGGAATGCCAAAAACCCTAACTAGGTTTTGAGTCAAGTTTAGCTTTCATAGGAAAAAACGAACAAAAGGATTTGTGTTGTCATACAACACTTATCCTTGGGCCCATTTGGCTTTTAGGTATTTTGTCACTCTTTAAATCATATTTAAAACACAATCCAATTCTTTATGTCAAATTTAATATCATAATTAACTTTAAATTGTGAATTATAACTTAACCATTAAGTCATACTTATAGTCTTGCTATTTGACTTGGTCAAACTATTTGACTTGGTCAATTGATTTGGTCAAACATGTCGATTTTGACTTTTGACTTTTGACTCATAGTTTCTTTTCTCTTCATTTGTTCCTCTAATCAAATTTCTCAGTGTGCAGTCCGTAGGTTCCTTTTAGCAAGATAGTGCTCAACTTCTCTGAATTAACTTGTGAATTAAATCTTACTATTTAATTCTTCGTACTAGTGAAGGTTAATTTATGATTGAACCTTTCAAGACTTCCACAAACCATGGTTGACGCCTAGCAGCATGTCATGGTTATCCGAACTAAATATGATGTAGGGAAGAACCTATTCAAATTGGAATGACCGAGGCAATTGAATCCTTATCTTATACAATACTCCTTTCACATTATTAGATAATGGAATCTAATGTCGAATATCCTAATATGAACTATTGCTTTATATGATTATCTTGGTAAGATTTGATGGCTTCTTTTTTCAAATCTTATCCACTACTCTGCACAGAGATTTGATTAATCGTATCCTTGGAGCATTCTTTTTCTTTAAGCCATGTCTTCTTCAATACAACTATAAAGTACCCTAAAAAAACAAACAACATAGCCACAAGACATCTATGATGTCTCATGTCTAAGGATTAGTTTGCCTCATTACAATTTATTAGTTCTAGTTTGACATGTGAGTAAAGACTTCCATTCTATAACTCATGTATTTGATTGCATTCAATGTACTTGTTCTCCTACAAGCACCTACACACATATCTTAATGTCACTACACTTAATGACCTGAGACCTCGCCATTCTCTACATATAGAGAAGATACTATGTGTATTAGTCTTGGCGGAAGATCAATGCCCAATTGTTATTCCCATGACCATGAACATATTTAGGATTAGGGATCATGATAAGTCTCGATATATGCAATCTCATTACTTAGTTCTCTTATCCACACACACACACGCACACACACACACACACACATATATATATATATATATATATTCTTAGGACTGTAGTTGTTTTACTATTATGATAATAAACCGAATATCATAGTTGAAAACAACTAGTCTTGCTCATGAATAACTTAATAAGTTATTACATAAGATGTCCTTAATATTACTAACTCATATGAGCTCCAGATAGCCTCAGCAGCAAAAATCACTCATTTTTGAAGTAAAATGATAACCGCATCCTTCTGCTTCTCCAGAGAAAGGATAAAAAAATGGGCTAAGATCGTTAGCTTGATGTAGATGACCAACTAGTTTGGCACAAATAGATCAGCTCGACGAGAAGTTCATTTTGAGGAGATCAGACACGCTCACGTGCCCAACATAGCTAGGCTTGTCAACTTTTGGCCCATCAGCTCGTGCACTTGTTAAACTTTTTGCCTGAGCAGACAACTCTTTGGCCTTCTTAGCCATAACCATCCTTGCCTCGAAATGAGTCAACGACGTTGGATCAACTCTATACTTGACTTCTTGTAACTCGACAGATGGCGTACACTTGCTAGATAGAGGAGCAGTCTTCCCAGTTCAATCCTTATCCCTTGACTGATGCAGATGACTCGAGCTCCTGTGAGTAAAGTCAACTACCCTCTATTTCTCGATAGAAGAACCAGGTCTGGAGTAGACATCTTTATAGGGAAGATTACAAATTTGAGCTTCTTAGCTGATGACTTGAGCAGAATATCTTGAGTGTTTTTAATGCCATTAATCTTCTTGTTGTTTAAGCCTAAGAGGTGCTTAACCAAGCAGACGACGAAGATGAAGTTCCATCTTTAGTCTTCTCAGCAGACGACATCTCTTTTAAAGAAGACTTGATCACAACAGAAGGAAATCTATATTCTTTCTTAACAGAGACACATTTCTTGCTCGTGAGATCACAGCTTCATATTTGGAAAGCATGGGAGCAACATTCCTCTTCCCATTCGTCAAGCTGATCATCCGAGTCGAGGTTATATAGTTTCCACCTCTCAACATCTCCAGCCGAGGGCCAACCACATGTTTTCCTTCGATACTCATTTAACAGCCAAAGTCATTGGCGAAACTTTGCAGGAATGTTCATGGCTTGGTGAACATTAGCCATGTCTGGATTGAGATCAATCCTTTTGCTGATGACATCACCTGAGAGCAAGGGTAACATGTTAGTTAGCTAAATAACCAAGAGAAAATCTAGTAAAGAAATGTATATCAGCAGATCGTGGCATACCATGGCAATATGTTATAGGAGCCCGCGAATCGTCATTTACGTCGCTTTCCCATCTTCTGCTGACCTCCAACACATCCGTACTCCATGCATGATCACCAGCACTAAGGCTATTGAATAGCTTCTTTTTATGTGCAAGAAGTTGAGCGTACTTCTCATAATGCCTTACTTAGAAGAAGTAGAAGAACTCTTTCAAATTCAAGCCCAGCCGGAAGAAACGATTCAAATTATCGAAGTAGATTACAGCAAGGTAGGAGTTCGGGGTACACTAACTAGGAGCACACTCAATGGCATGAAACACTTTATTGAATAATCTTGACATCAGGAATCGGAGGCCCAAAAGGAAGTAGAATGGGCGAAGCATGATGATCCTCGCATTTGGATCATTCGGGTCCGTACGAGCCACATCATCGTTTGAAGGCTTTACCAACTTAACATGCACGTCATATGGCATGGCAAAATCAAACGGGGTCCGCCACTTTTGGAAGTGTGCCTCGCTCGTGAGATAGTGCAAGTGGGCTACAAACCTCTTCTTATATACCTGAGAGCCACCCCACAAATACATGGGTACTTGTGAACTTGATGACCAACTTCCCTTGTCAGATAACATGATGGTGGAACAGCTACAAAAACAAGGAAAATTGCAAGTCAAAAACCCTAATTTGCAATTGAAAAAGAAAAAGAAAAAATAGTAGTGGCATCAGCTGCCAGTAGCTGCCAACAGCAATCATCTCCATTGCTCTAGCTGCCATGTCAACAAGCAGCCATCTCCAGCTAGCTGGTCCTTGTCGTGAGAAAAATAAATAAAAATAATAGTTGCCAACAGTCTTAACGACAACCAGCTAGCTGGCCAGCTAGTCCTCGCCGAGAAGCCCTAAAAAATAAAGACGACAAAAATTATTTTTCAGCTTACCTTGGTGTGCACAACTCTTCTCCTTGACAAGCGATTTTCTCCTCCAAGATTCTTCTCACAAGTTAGAAAATAGAGGAAAGCAAATTTGCAAGATAAAGAGTAATGAAGAGGAAGCCTTGTACTTATAATGGTTGGGCATCATGGCAAGAGTTTACAAGATTGTGAAGAAACCCAAAAAATAAAATAACCTTGTCTTGGATGAAACTCTGTGCTCTTTGTCAATTGCTCCTCAACAATGGCGCCAAAATTACTTGGTCAAACTCAAGTGCAGGTGTCGTAAGCCATATAACGCAAAAGTTGATTGTTGAATCCACAAGTAGAGGAAAGAAAGAACACAAGTGTGTTAGAGTTTGAATATGAAAACAGATAAATGTGGATAAGATTTTTCTTTAGAATTACAATGGTTTTAAAACACTAAGGCATTGGGGTTGCACTTTCAATATAAACATGCAACTCATATTAATTTGATCCATAAAAGATGATTCTCAAATGTAATTGTTCAAACACTTAAAACTCTTTTCAATTTCCTTGAGAAATATTTTAAGCACAACATGTACCATTTGGCGATAAACTATCGAAAAATAATCTTCACTTATTATTTGGACCAAAATTAGCAAGGACCCACTCCCAAGCTATTTGGACAAACTATCAAAAAACATAAAATGATTTTTATCTCAAAAAATACCCAATTCATTCTTGTTCCAAATTTCATAAACTAACGACCAATGTTAATTTACGAAATACGTGTCTTAAAAGAGAAATCAAGATGTCGCTCCAACACTGAAGCTTCATGATTGGTTCCGAAAAAGGAAATAGCTTGATTAAAATAAACAGAAGTCTAAAAGCATGTTTAGTTGAAAGACCTCATCAGCATCAACTTGTAAGAGCAAGCTAAATCACAAATATTAAGAAGAAATTTGAGGTCTGTCAATCTCGCCTGCAGAGAAGGAATTGGTACATAGTCAAAGCATTCCCTTACCAAACATGCAAAGTCAAGGAGCTAGAACCGCTATAAATAACAGCAAAAGATTTGATTCAATGGACAACTAATCTTTTTCAAGAACAAACAACTTATTTGAACAACTTTTAAATACACTAGACTTAAAAACCTTTGTGCTTCTCACAGCTAATCAAAGCCAAGACTTGAATCAAATCCTTTCCTACTCTTACCGTTCCCAGTAGACAACTTATGATTGGAATTCTATTTTTATTTTTTTCAAATACATACCATGTCTAATTCCCAGTTAACAACTCCGGATTGGAATTACATTGCTATTAACCTTTTTTTCACTAACACTTTCGTAGTTGACTTTGTAGTCCATGACTGATAACGTGATCTAGAAAAAAATATCCACATGTGGTATTGTTTGACCTTGAGATTTATTTATAGTGAGAGCAAAACTCAACTTCATTTGAAATTATTTTCTTATCAGTTCAAATGGTAGCCCGACAGTCTCAGTTGTCTTTAGAGGGATGCGTGGTAGAAAAACCATGCTCCTAGCAGATTATGCAGTTAGAATTTCAGCATCAGTGAGATTTTGGTATGACCCACCACATAATAATCCTGTACCATTATACAATCCAAATTTTGGGTCAGTATTTCTAAGAAACATGATTGGAGCACCTGTCTTCAAAGTTAACTTATGTGGTGGCAACCCACCAATGTAGATTGACGCTTTTTATGCTTGCACATATTTCAACATTAATGTGGTAGTTATACCTCAACAACAACCAAGGATTATATGGAATAACCCAACTGTTATCAACTATTATATTTCTTCGTCAACTCTTATATTTTCTCTCCTTCGATAAACTGAATGTGAATCATTCCCTTGAATAGTGGCTGCAACAAATGATTTGGGGTACTTTCTTTTACAACTTCCATTTACAAGGAGATTATGGGTTTTGAATTCCACATGAATCATGAATCATGAATTATATGCTTTAATACCACATTGCAAAGTTGAGGCTCTTCATTTTCATTTGGTATTTCAACTTTAACAATTCGGTAATAATAATCTGGGATATTGAACTTATCATTTTTATCCAACACAACCAACATATGCACATGTGGAAGACCCTGTTTTTGAAACTCAATAACATATGCATAAGCAACAACATTACCTAATAACTATTTTTCATTGATATCTTCTTTTAGTTCCTCCAATTTTGCACGAAATACTCTAGTGAGTAAGTGGGGACAATCTTGCAACGTTTTTCCAGGGAGTAATTCTCTCTTAATTTCTTCCCAAATTGGGTTGCATGTCATGGTCATGAAAAGATCTAGCATGCCAAATCTTTGATATTGTAGTCGATCATAGAATCCAACATAATCTTGGACGTTCCAAAGTCTTCTACTAATTGTCTCAACAATAATATTTCTTCCATTTCGATTCACCATATCATCCCCTCCTACTATGATTGCAGCAACTTGCGATACCGATGGAAATTGTATTGACGTCAATCAGAAGGTTGCTATTTTATAATGAGCCTGCATCTTGGCAAATCTTGGAGTTGTCTGAGACTTCTTAATGTATGCATAAAAGGATTGTGTTGATTCAAAATTCGTTGTATCTTCTCAACCACATGTTTATCTAAAACTTCACTTTGAGTAATCCGGTTTTCAACTTCATACTCGGTGTCGTATATGTAAGCCTATAGAAATAATTCGTATTACCTTCATTAGGTAAAAGTCCACCAATCTTATGATATATTGCACTTTGCGCACGAAAGGTATAAATCCCACGTCCACCAATATTTATTTTTTCATCAACATGTACACCCATTGAAGTAAATGAAAAAAATTGTTCTAGACCCAAATGTTTTATCTGAAGAGTGTGCCCTCAGTTGTTTAGTCAGAAAAAAGAGCCAGCATTTCTGGTGGAGATTGTATATGAGGTAGAACAATTTTTCCACCTGAGCAACACATATTAAATGTTTCTCTAGGAATAATCGTACATTGCGCTTTGAACATGTGGTTGAAATAGGTAATTAGACCATCTCCAACCCAAAGGGTGGAAACTCAAATTTTGAGTTTAGCCTCCAAAAAACTTCTCCAACCCATGTATTTTGGGAGGTGAAATTTTGAGAAATCTCAAAACTGGACTAGAATTCCAATCTGCATTCTGCCTGGATTGATAAATTCGTGAGGCCCAAATTTGCTTTAATTTATATTTTTTCTATTGAAAGCTAGAAGCCCACGTAATGGGCTATTGATGTTGGGCCGCTGTGACAAGTGGGAAAGAAGATTCACATTCCTTTATTGAGCACCAACAGCTACTTCTTCAAATCAAATGTTATGCTGTTTTTTATTATTATATTCCAACAGCTATAAAATCAACGATTCTGATTCATTTTAGGCAATCTCAACGGTAAATTTCACATCCAACGGCTCAAATTTAAATCTTATGGTTAAATTAATATTTATAATTAATCTAAGTTAGATCCAACCCGAAAACTTATTCCGAATTCTATAAACAGCCATTCATTTGGTAAATAATCCACCAAAAATTATTTGTTTTCCTTTCTCCCTTTGTTATAATTTTTCATTCTACATTCATTCTTGCTGAGAATGGCCCCAAAACTCCAAAGAGGTGTGAATGAGAAACCACAAGAAGATGAGGCATTGTGTAGAAGGTGGGTTTCTGTATCTAAAGATGGGGCTATTGGCACGAATCAATCAAACGATTCATTTTGGTTGCGTGTATACCAAATTTTTTTGGAAAATGATCCAGGCATGAGCGGAGCCAGGGTATGATCACCGCAAGCTATTGCTTCTCAGTTCAAGATCATCAACCAACAATGTTCTCTTTGGAAGGCATGTATAACAAAGGCCAATGCAAGGCATGTGAGTGGCTCCAATCCTAAAGATGTGGTGAGTACCCATTTTTTTCAATGCTTCAATTTATAATTTTAATTGTTTTCAATTATTAACTTGATTTTTATTTTATTTCATAGGTAGGATATGAATGCAAAAACACTTTTCTTGAATGATAATAAACCTCCAAATAGGCCTTTCAAGTTATATCATGCTTGACAAATCTTAAAAGATTGCCCAAAATGGAACGACCTATGTGAATCTCCCACACAAACATTCAAAGACTCTTCTCATAGTGGCAATACAGTCAATTTGGAGGAAGATAAAGATGATGTGGTCATGCCCACTCCAAGACCGTTGGGAAGAGATAAGCAGAAGGATGAAAAAAAGGAAGAGAAAGGTGTTGAAAGTTATCTCAACCAAAGTGGTAAGTTCTTGTTTGAATAGGTTCAAAAAGGAAATTAGGCAAAAGAAGATAGGAGGCGAAGGTTAGAGCTCCTTCAAGAGCAACATACATATCAAATCCAACAAGATAAGGAGGCCAATGAACAGAGCATAATGTCCATGGACCTATCCAAATTTACTCCGAGAAAGAAGAAGTATTAGGGGAATAAGCAAGACGAAATTATTGAGGCCCAGATGAATACAAGCTCCCCCCCACAATCCAGAAGACAACTCTAGAGACTATTATCCAAGCCCTCCATATAGTGGTTATTAATTTACGTTTATTTGTGATTGTTGTTTATCTTTATTTATAATTGTCGTTTATCTTTATTTCTAATTGTTGTTTAGCTTTATTTTTAATTATCGTTTACCTTTATTTGTAATTGATGTTTATCTTTATTTATAATTATCGTTTATCTTTTTTTTATGATTGTCGTTCATTTTTCTATGATTAGTTTTTTTTTTTAAATTCAATGATAAACCATATAATTCATTAAAATCACACAACCACTTTTATAATTTAAACACACTTTCATAATTTAAACACACAACATAATTTAAACATACAACATAATTCAAACACACAAAATAATTCAAACACACAACGTAGCTCATTGCCTCTCTCCTTCGCATCTCCAAATGTGGTTGATCAAATCATTTCTTAGATTGTACTCTATTATGACGGATCATGTAGTCTGAGATAGTTTGTATGTCTCGGTTTATATCGTACGTGATAGTTGGCTCAAGCTCATAAGCAAGTCTTGCTCTTGCTCTTCTAGATGTTCGTGGACAATTGTCTTCATCATCAGATTCTGCATCTAGATCCTCATACTCATCCTCAACAATCATGTTGTGCAATATTATGCACGTCATCATGATTGAATGAAGTTGTTCTTTGCGCCATATACATGCATGTCCTCTAACAATTGCCCATTGAGCCTGAAGTATTCCGAAAGCTCTTTCGACATCCTTCCTATGAGCCTCTTGTTTTTGGGCAAATAGTCTATTTTTTGGAGTATCCGGTTAGGAAATCGTCTTAACCAATGTAGCCCAACGAGGGCAGATACCATTGGAGTATCCGATTGAGAAATCGTCTTAACTAATGTAGCCCAACGAGGGTAGATACCATCAGCCAAGTAATAACCCAGATAATATTCATTTCCATTGACAACATATTGGATATGGGGAGACACTTCATTCACTACATCATTGAACAACGAGGAACGAGCTAGAATGTTGATATCGTTGTTCGATCAGGCAACTCCAAAAAAGGCATGCCATATCCAAGTGTCAAATGAGGCCACTGCTTCTAGAACGATAGTTGGCTTATGCTTGTAGCCGGTAAACTGGTTTGCCCAAGCAGTGGGGCAATTCTTCCATTCCCAATGCATGCAGTCAAGACTGCCTAACATACCTGGGAATCCTCTACGACTAGCCTTGTGCAAGAGCCTATAAAGGTCGGCCGGATTTGGGGAATGAAGGTACCACTGACCATACACGGCTTCAATAACATAACAAAAACTTTCACAAACATTCAAGGGCTATAGATTCACCCAATCTACAGTACTCGTCGGTGGAGTTTGCCGAGCATCCATATGCGAGCATTCGACAAACGGCTGTTAGCTTCTGCTCTGGGGATAGACTTTGTCGTCCACAAGCGTCTATTTTCTGGGTAAAGTATGGCTCATTTGCAGATCCGCCTGCTAAAGTCCACTGGGGGATAAAGTGGTTTTTCACAGAAGTAGTCCTCCATGAGACTCTTATGATGTTTTTCTCTTTTTCGATTCTTGTATTCACGGCCTGCAACATAACCACCATGTTTGGATTGTTGAGCATATTGCTCCA
>NW_007362629.1:6857-42949 GCF_000346735.1 Prunus mume
GTGCTCCTATATGCCCTTGATTTTTGTTTTTCTGGTTTGTGAGGAAGATTATATGAAATTTGCTTGGGCTTTGTGTGGTTTGGAAAAAAAAACAAAATGTTGTTTTAATTTTTACTTCTGTTGGTGTAATTAGAGGATATATTGTACAAAAATTTTGAATCTGTTTTTGAAGATGATTTTTTCCAGCAAAATTATTTTGGTGTGCTTGATGGATAGTCGATATTTAATGATACAGTTATTTTTTAATTGGATCAATGTCATTCCTTTTAACTTATTTGACATCATCACTCATTCTTTGCTTTTTTATTTTCATATTTAACAATTTAATTCCATGTAAACAGGTAGCAAGGCTGAAGAACAAAAGGCTACAAAACAATGCCTTGAAAAACCTTCGACTTCTTTTAAATCGCACTGGAACCCTTCTACAAATCCTACTTTTGGTATGCTTTTGTTTTTTTTGTTTTTTTTTAATTGAATACAAGCGATAGTTTAAACTGCAAGTTAGAGGTGAGTTTCTCACACATAAGTTCAAACTAGATATTATTGGTCTGAAAGTTAAGGCCCTTTTCTCTATACTAGATCATTGGCCTATTAATTTTAGAGATAAAAAGGAAAAAAAATTACTACAGACTCCTAATCGTATTGATATGCTTTTGATTTTAGATACCATTGCAACTTCTCTATTTTATGACATAATATCTATGTATTTCTTGTTATCCTATGTCATGTTTAAAATAGCTTCCGTAGCCAAGTTATTTAGTGTATGCATGATGCATAGTCGATATTTAATAATATAGTTATTTGTTGATGGGATCATAGATCTCATTCATGCTATCCTCTTTGACTCATCACCTTTTTATTATTATTCAACAATGTAATTGTTGCAAACAGGTTTCAAGGCTGATGAACCAAAAGATAAGAGTTGTTTTGGTACGCTTTTGAATGTTTTTATTTTTATTTTTAAAATATAAGCGATAGTCTAAACTGCAAGTATACGTGGATTTCTAACACACACACACACACACACACACTATCAAATCGTCTGCAAGTCAGGGTCAATTTCTACTAGTCTAGACCTTGTTATCTTAATGATTGTGTAAACTTACACACCTTCATTCATTCACTTTTTTTATAAATAATAAATAACTATTTTTATTTATTTTAACAATGGATCTACAAATTGCACAGGTGAATGTTTGTATTGTTTAAAGGTGGGTGATCACATTTCACACTTTTGCCCTTACAAATCTAATGTCCCAAAGAATGCCATCGTTGGCAGTGGTTGTACGGTCCTTTGCAAGGTGTGCGGCTGCCGCTTTAGAGGCTCATGTTGTGCCAGTTGTGGCATAAGCCAAGGACGTGCAGTCTTCATGAATTGTTCATTATGTGAGAAGCAAGGTGAACACATGAATTATGAGTGCCCGAGCCGCAAGATAAAATGTTATCCTAGTTTTTGTAATTTTGACCCTTACATCGGGCTTACTGGCCCTTAATTTTGTTTTCAGAGTTTGTGAGGAAGATTATTTGGAATTTGCTTGTGCTTTGTGTGGTTTGGAGAAAAAGAAAGTGTTGTTTTTGTTCTACTTTTGTTGGTGGAATTGAGGCCAGTTAAATCAAAATAGAGAAATGAAAGAAAATCAGCCAACCCAAATAGAAATGCTCTCTTGACTTGAGATTAGATTTTTACACCAGCTAGGACTAGGAGCATGCATCTATGACTCATCATCATGATATTTCATGAAATGTGACATACTGAAGCATACCTTGAGTTGAGACAACCAAGAAAAATCAATGAATGTTGAGCCATCCATATACAACTCGAACCCATGTTCCACCACTACATGACATGTAATACGGCACTACTGATTTGGCATAAAAGTCATTTAGTCCGGTTCACAATGGGTTTCAAAGAATCTATCTTGTGAGTTATTGCCAAATGGAGAGACCTTTTTGGACAAAGCATTTAAATCATTGTCATAATACTCCCCAAAGAAACTTGTGAGATTAATTATACTGCCCAGAACTGCATTTGAACTGAGGAAGGCTAAAATCATTCCCCCCCTGCTTTCCTTCCTTTCTCAGCTTTCCTCCCTGTCTTTTGTACTCATATGCTTCAACGAGCATTAGTGGGTATACAAAACAAGCTTTAGATGCAAGAAATATAGCTGCAACCAAGGTCTAAAATATCTGGAGTTTTGGAAATATCCGTTGTTCAAAAACACGGATATATTGATGGAAATATTGAGAAAATATCGATATCGATAAAAATTGAATAAAAATCACGGAAATTGTGAGAAAAACTTGAAAAATTTTATTGAAACTTTAGAGGATGTTTACTTAGTCAATTGTCTATTATTTTATCACAAAAAATTGGAAGGAAATGCATGGCATGGTGGGTTTGAGTGATTTAAGTTGATTATGAAGCGACCTGACAAACATTGTGACTTTAGAAAATATGTAGTAATGAGTGCAAGAAAATTAAACACACCATAATTTTTTAGTTATAATAATTTACTTCAATTGTAACACCCCGACTCCAAATTTAATTCCTACTTTAATCTATTTAAGTGAAATTACAAATTTACCCTTAGGGTAGGGATATTTTGGTCATTTTCTTATTTGAAAAGAGTTTGGGGCAGTGACTGGTATTTTTGGGTAGGTCGTATTGAGACGAATTTGTAGACATGTGATAGGCTTGAAGCGGAGTTGTAATGAAGATTTGGCGATCAAAACAAGTTCAGTGGCGCTACCGTAATTATTTCGAAGTAAGTTTGGGTAAAAATCTGAAAATTCACTTTCTACCTCACTCTCTCTTTCTCCCCCGTGCGTCTTCTCTCTCTCCTGCGAGCTCCCCCTCCCCTGTTACTATTCATCCGAACAGAAACCACCACACCGCCGCTACTTCCGGCCACCCCGATCGACGGGACCGATCCCAAACGAATCAGGCCACTCTCCTCTTCCACTTCCTACCGATCTCCACCCCGGGAACCGTCGAAAACCGCCGGAATAAGCCTGAGAACAGGCCGATTTTTTACAGAACTTCTCACCGCTCGATCTCTCTCCTCTGGCCACCAATTCCGACGGGTGAGGTATGGTTTCTCATCCATTTTCTGAGTTCTAGTTGACTGTTGCTTAGGTTGGGATTGATTTTGAGTTTGGGAAACGATTTCGAAACCTAGGTTTTGGCCATATTTCAAAGTGAAATTCCGGCCGGTTGCCGTCCGAATTGGACCTTCCCGTAGTTGAAAGAAGTGATCCTGGCCTCGAGAAGTATCTAGGGTATAGGAAGGGTGAGCTGTGGTGTGGAGTTTTTCTGTCACCGGAATTTACTCTACACACCCACGCGCTGCCGGCGAGTGGGCAAGGGTGGTGAAGTTACATTTTGTCCTGATGAGATCCTCAGGTTGTCACGAGTGCGTAGGATTTCGCTGATCTCAATTTGGATGTTGTTTGACTATCGAACGGATTTCGCATATTGTGTGTTATCCTGGTTCGATGGGTTCTGACGTTTGGATCGTTTCCAAATTAAAGTATGTTGTTCTAGGTACTCTTAGAATCGTATAGGATTTCGCGGATCGTGAATCGAAGCCCCGGATGTTCCGATTCAATAATTCAAAATTTGTGGGTTATTGATAACCATCCAACTGTGAGCGTTTCCTAAACCTATATCCGGACCTTAGGATATCGCATTCTATGTACATGCACCGGGAACTTGGGGATTTAGGTATTTGTGATTTCCATTTCGAAGTGATTTTTATATTAATTAAAGGTTCATATCTCGAAATAGGTGCTCCGGTTGATCGTACTCAGTCAGCAGGCAGCTTTGTTTTCAATCATACGCATGGTTTTATTGATGAAAGATTTATGCATAATGTTTTAAATGGTATATGGGATATAATATATATATTTGGTGGTTGAATTTGATGTTTTTATGAGCTTTGGCAATATATATTTTGGGTTTGGATATATTTGAGTATGAGGGGTTGTTGATGTGAGATTGTGAAAAGATTGAGTATGAGGGGTTGTTGAGAGATGTATGATTACATTATGTAAGTATCATCCCCTTGTTACTAGGCTTTCCACACGTGGCGTTGGTAGTTCTGGCGTGTGAGACACTTCCCATACGTGGCGTTGGTAGTTCCGGTGTATGGGAAGAGTATGTATATTGCTGGGAATCATCACACATGGCGTTGGTAGTTCCGGTGTGTGATGATGTAGTCTGCGCGCGTAGGACTTGGTAAACGGTATGTGAGCTACATGTGGCGTTGGTAGTTCCGGCGTGTGAGCTATGGAGTTTCGTCTCCCGGTTGGACTGTTCATCCCTAGACGTAGGATAGCACCAGGAAATCCTGCGGGCCAGCCAAACAATCCCCCGGTTGGATTGTTTCTCCGGTACATAAGTAGTGAGAGAAGTATATGATATATTTATAATTATATATATATATGTAGTGGGTTGGCAAGAGCAACATAATTTTGGGAATGAAGTTTGTGGTTTTAAAGGGTTTCAATGAACCGTGTTTTGATCATTTGATTATGAGTATGAAACTACATTGTCTTAAGCATTATTTTTACATGGTGGGGTTATTATGTTGTTTTAAATGCAAACTTTATTTTTGTCCACTCACATATTTTTTGTTTTGCGCTCCCCAGACAGTAGCCGCTCCTGAAAGCGTGCAAGTGGTGTATGAGGCTCGAACTGTGAACTTCCCTAGTTAGGATCTGAGTAAATTCTTTCTACTCAACTGTTGTTGTAAACTAAATCTGTTAGATGCTCTGTTATTGCACATGTTAGGTTTTTACTTGAGGCCGGAGGCCATTTAGTATGTAATGTTGTTTGTTGAAAGCATGCTGCTGGTTGGGATCATACTATGTGTATTAAGCAGGTTGAATTTTTGTTGGGTTTGTGCATTTTACAGGGGAGACTCTGCCAAATTTTTGGTAGAAAGTCTCGGGTTTTAGTAAGTGGGCCTGGTATCGGGGTGATGTCGGCAAAAAGACGGGATTCGTCCCGGGTTCGAGGGAATTTCGGGCGGGTCCTGTCATCAATATATTACACTTGATACATATGATAAAATATATAAGCTTAACCAAAAAAACAAAGATAAAATGTATGAGTAATTTAGTACCACATAGAAAGAATTCCTATTAAAATTCAGACTTAGTATCACATATAATGAACAATATTAAAACTCGAAGTGAATAATAATAAAACTCCATAATATATAACAACAACAAAATACTACTCCATTATAAAATAATAAATAACATTAAATATATGCTTAAATTTATTCTTAGGGAATTTTTGTAATATGGAAATTTATCTTAGATAATATTACCTTTGCATATATTTTAAAGACCTTATAAATATTACAAGCTGAAGATATAGACACAAACTCAGCCGCAGCGAGTTGGATAAGGAGCTGTGGTTCATTGAGAAAGATAGGGGTTTGAATCACTCTGTGAGAGAGAGAGAGAGAGAGAGAGAGAGAGAGAGAGAGAGAGATGGAGAGAGAGAGATGAAAATTTGGAATCAGACAGTTTTGTGCTCATGTATATTGCTCTTGATCGCTTTAAAAAAAGGACAAAAATAAAGCAATATTATATAATGTGTATAGCCTTTGATCTGCTTTCAATTCAATCACCTTAAAAGTCGCAGTAAATCATGTAAGGGATTGGTTTGCTGACATGGTCTTAATGATTTTGCAGAGGAAAAGAAAGACATCTTCAATCATTCACTATATTTTTAAATAATAAATAATTATTTTTATTACCTCTGTTGTATTTAACAATGAATCTACAAATTGCACACATGTGAATGTTTGTATTGTTTAAAGGTGGGTGATCACATTACACACCTTTGCCCTTACAAATCTGATGTCCCAAAGAAAGCAATCGTTGGCAGTGGTTGTGTGGTCATTTGCAAGGTTTTCGGCTGCCGCTTTTGAGGCTCATGTTGTGCCAAATGTGGCATAAGCCTAGGACGTGCAATCCTCAAGGATTGTTCAATATGTAGGAAGCTAGGTGAACACATGACTTCTGATTGCCCGAGCCACGAGAGGAAATATTATCCTCATCTTGTTTTTAATGGCGACCCTTATACCGGTGCTTTTTGTTTTGAGTATGGATAGTTTTGAAAAAAAATTTATAGGAAGAATATTATTTTTGGGAAGTAATTGAAGTTGGTCGCATGTCTTTGCTAATTCATGAAATTAAGCTGTAACTGATTTTGTTTGGATTGTTTGTAGACAGATCCAAATTCCAATGGTTAATCACTGCAAGTACTGCTTTGGAAAATAAAAAGTAAATTTAGGTTTTAGCCAATTGTTAATCACTGCAACCCTAAATGAAATAGGAAATATATCTAAATTACAATAGGAAGTAAATCTCTATTACAATAGGACTAAATAATAATTAGTAAGTAACCAAAATTCTAATGAAATAAGAAACCAAAATCCTAACTAAGGAAGGAACCAAAAACTGAAACGCTACTTGAGGAAACGAAATCCGAAAATCAAAACTAGAAAGAAATTAATGCGCTGCTTATTAAAGATGCTACCGATTAGTTTTTAATGATAATTTATTATTCAATCAAGGCTGAAATGGAGAAAAATAATATTGATTAATATGGTCGGTTGAGAAAGACTTGTAATGCACGCCCACGCCTATATAACAAGTAAGAATTCATCTCCCTTATTTCATTCTCTCACAATTGAATTCACCCTAAAGCCAAACCAAACCACCCGTCGTTTTTTCTCTCACAAGTCGCAACCGTAAAGCCAAACCCCAAGCTCTACAGAACACAGCCGTGGACCTTGTCTCATCTTTGGAGTGCCTGAAATTGGATTCCCAGTCGGAGGTGCTCCATAAGGACGGCGGCGGAAAGGACCTTTTATCGCCAGATACGGTCCCCCTCAACTGCGATACGCCAATAATCGGTATGCCTTTCCTTTTTCTTTTAATTCAAGGATGACAAAGACTATATGCAATATAATCATTTGGGCTTTGAATTTTATACCCTCAGCTTTTGTGTATGAAAAATTATATTTTTACCTTGTGTCCTAGTGCTCCTATATGCTCTTGATTTTTGTTTTTCTGGTTTGTGAGGAAGATTATATGAAATTTGCTTGGGCTTTGTGTGGTTTGGAAAAAAACGAAGTGTTGTTTTAATTTTTACTTCTGTTGGTGTAATTAGATGATATATATTGTACAAAAATTTTGAATCTGTTTTTGAAGATGATTTTTTCCAGCAAAGTTATTTTGGTGTGCATGATGGATAGTCGATATTTAATGATATAGTTATTTTCTAATTGGATCAATGTCATTCCTTCTAACTTCTTTGACATGATCACTCATTCTTTTCCTTTTTATTTTCATAATTAACAATTTAATTCCATGCAAACAGGTAGCAAGGCTGAAGAACAAAAGGCTGCAAAACAATGCCTTGAAAAACCTTCGACTTCTTTTAAACTGCACTGAAACCCTTCTACAAATCCTATTTTTGGTATGCTTTTGTTTGTTTTGTTTTTTTATTGAATACAAGCGATAGTTTAAACTGCTTAGAGGTGAGTTTCTCACACATATGTTCGAACAAGTGATTATTGATTAGAAAGTTAACGCTCTTTTTCTCTATACTAGATCCCGTTGGCCTATTAAGTTTAGAGATAAAAAGGAAAAATATTTACTAGAGAGCCTCCTCCCTCCTCCCTCCTCCCTCCTCCCTCCTAATCGTATTGATATGATTTTGATTTTAGATACCATTGCAACTTCTCTATTTTATGACATAATATCTATGTATTTCTTGTTATTCTATGTCATGTTGAAAATTGCTTCCGTAGTCAAGTTATTTTAGTGTATGCATGATGCACGATATTTAATAATATAGTTATTTGTTGATGGGATCATAGATCTCATTCATTCTAACCTCTTTGACTCATCACCTTTTTATTATTATTTAACAATGTAATTGTTGCAAACAGGTGTCAAGGCTGATGAACCAAATGATAAGAGTTGTATTGGTATGCTTTTGAATGTTTTTTTTTTTTTTAAATACAAGCAATATTCTAAACTGCAAGTAGATGTGGGTTTCTCACACACACACACACTATCAAATCGTCTGCAAGTCAGGGTCAATTTCTACTAGTCTAGACCTTGTTGTCTTAATGATTGTATAAACAAAAAGAAAAAAAAATACTACACACCTTCATTCATTCACTATATTTTTAAATAATAAATAATTATTTTTATTGTATTTAACAATGGATCTACAAATTGCACAGGTGAATGTCTGTATTGTTTGAAGGTGGGTGATCACATTTCATACTTTTGCCCTTACAAATCTGATGTCCCAAAGAATGCCATTGTTGGCAGTGGTTGTGTGGTCGTTTGCAAGCTGTGCGGCTGTCAGTTTAGAGGCTTATGTTGTGCCAGTTGTGGCATAAGCCAAGGACGTGCAATCTTCATGGATTGTTTAGTATGTAAGAAGCAAGGTGAACACATTAGTCATTTGTGCCCGAGCCTCCCCGGAGTGCGAGAAGAAATAATATCCTTTTTGTTTTTGTAATTGCGACCCTTAAATCACCCAACCCAAGTAGAAATGCTCACTCTTGACTTGAGATTAGATTTTTACACTAGCTAGGACTAGGAGCATGCATCTTTGACTCATCATCATGATACTATCTAAAATGTGAATCGTGTATATTGAAGCATACCTTGAGTTGAGACAACCAAGAAAAATCGATGAATGTTGAGTCATCCATATACAACTCGAACCCATGTTCCACCACTACATGACATGTAATACTGCACTTAGAGACAGTCAATCACGGTGACATGTAACATTAGATGTCATATTTATATACAATAAAAAAGGAAAATAAGAAATTGACAACAAGTCACGAACACATCCTAATTTCTATTATTGCACAAAAGAATCCTGGGAAAGAGAATTAAAAAAAATTAAAAAAGAAAATTGATATGATCACTAGTGCCATACATTGTGATAAAAGTCATTTAGTCCGGTTCACAATGGGCTTAAGAATGACATTTTCAAAGAATCTATCCTTCGAAACAGTTTATCGCCTGTATTTTTCTAGATATATCCATCTCAATAGTTTACGCGCCATAAAATAAAAAACAAAACTATTGAGATGCACATACGGGTGATAAAAGAAAACATTTTAAACGGCCATATAGAAAAGAGAAAATTGTATAAATACCACCTGAACTTTTAGGCATGTGCATAATTACCACCTGAACTTTTAATTTGTATTGTTAATTTCATTAAATTTTCGGTTAAGTTTAAGGGCATTTATGTTAATTTCCTATAACTAAACAACTTAAGGATATATTTAAAACTCACAAAATTATAAATTTCAAAATAAAAAAACTTAACCTAATTATCCCACGACTTCCCCTAACCCTTCCACTACACGTACACCCCCATTGCCCAGTAGCCCCTCCCCCACTCTCTGCTCTCCACCAAATCCAAGCGATGGAAAAGAAAAATTAGCTTGTGTGATGATTGATTACATTGTTTTTAGTGCCGGCCCTGAGGGCGGGCAAGGAGGGCGATGGCCATGGGCCTTGCATTTGTAGGGCCCCAAATTATATAGCGGATCCGTGGCACAATATTTTTGACACAAGTTTTGACACAATTTTTAGGCCATTAGATTACTCCACTTTTAATGATTGAGATTAAATCTGACATGAGAAATAGTTTTAATGTTTTCAATAAACAATCATTAATTTTATTTTCTCTCTCATAAAAATAAAATAAAAATATTTTCTCTCTCCTCCCTTTTTTCTTGGAAACATAATCTCTCTTCTTGGTAATATTCTTTTTTGCTTGGTAATCTAATCTCTCTCTCTCTCTCTCTCTCTCTCTCCATATAGGTACAATTCATCTAGCATATTAGTTCCTAGAAAGTTTTGAGAACATGATAATTAAGCATCCCCTCACCTGATCAATCCTGGACAATGGGAGGTTGTGCTTGGTAGACAATTGCTTAAGAGATTTTGGTGCAAGTATTTATGCATCGACTGTTGGAGGTTTTCAATTATATCATGTAGTCGTGTTGATATTACCATGCATAATTATTTTAAGGGACAACATTTGAAAGAATTAAAAAGTAAAAGTAAAATTTACAGTGCAATGGGCAACCTGACCAGAAGTCTGACATGAAGCTAGACTGAGTCATTAAGGAATTGAGAAAACCATATCGTTTTGCACTTTTTTTATTTATAATAATTGTTTTATTAGGCTACAAAGTTCATAACGGAATTGAGAAAGACAAAGTCAGCTAAACCAATCTCGTGCATGTAACTCTTGAGAGGTATAGTGAAGGCGCAGCCGAGTCCAAGATCAATAAGGTAGGGGTAGGAGTGGTGGTGGTGGTGAGGGTGGCTTTGGGGATGAGAATGGGACAAGAGAGAGATAGAAGAAGCAAAGCCAAGTCCAAGATCAATAAGGTAGGGGTAGGAGTGGTGGTGGTGGTGAGGGTGGCTTTGGGGATGAGAATGGGACAAGAGAGAGATAGAAGAAGCAAAGGCAGAGGAGGGGGCGTCAATTCTCTTTAGAAGAGAGAGAATGAATTAATTATAGATAATTAATGCGCAGTCCCCTTCAGTTGAGGGATCCCTCAAATAGTGTTATTTGAGGGATGGGGCGCTCAGCCGTTGGATGTCTTTTAATGAGATTGTGCGGCTGTGATTGTTTTAAAAGTTGTAACCCGCTTTCACTCAAATGACCCGCAAAAGACCGAAGTCAAGCACGCACGCAGAAGGGGAAACGAAGGAAGAGGAAGAGCCAGCCCTTGCAAGCTGAAGGGCAGATCCACCATCGCCAGCTGAAGAGCGGATCCGACAATCAGGTATGGGTATCGATATCAATGGTTATTTTTCTCTCACTTTTCTCCATCTGAGTTGTGGTTTTCAATTTGGGGTTCTTTAATATGGGTTTGAAGATTTCTGCTCAAGGTTGAGATTATACTTGATTTCTCGTGGGTTTCTTGATTTTGAATGGTTATGAGAAAACAAGAAACAATTTGATCTTCTGTTAATTAATAAGGAATGCATTCAAATCCTATGGGATTCACACTTTGATTTGTGAATTTTTTTTTTTTTTTTCCACATTCATGTCAATTTCCTCTACTTTCTGTTGATTTCTATTGGGTTTCATTTTTTTTATTTATAAGAAATTTCTTGTAAAATTAGAGAATGAGTTCTAACGGCATAGGCAACCAAAACAAAAACAAACAAAAAAAGTCAATTTCATATTGGGATATCAAATAGTGAATGGGCTTGTGTGCTTTTCAATGACAAACAATTATAAGCATTATTTTTTAGAAATCTGCATGTACAAATGTATGAAGTCGCATTCATGTCATATTGGAATTGTTGTATGCCTTGATACCTGTGTATCAAGTTGTGGGAGAACACTTATAAGCAAGGACAACACGTTTTTTTGTTTCATTTTCACTGTATGCCCATAAGGCAGTTGTGGCCTTGTTTCTCCCCCTCTTCAATGCTGATAGACAGTACTCGATTGCCTTGATTCATATAAATTGCAAGAACTAGATCACAATAAGAATCTCGGTCTCTTGTGTCTCTGTGTAAGGCCTGTGTGTGTATAGATGATATTTGTTGGTATATCTGACTCCATCCTTGTAGCTTCGGTTGTGCGAATCAGAAAGCAGATGTTGCCTTCGTCTTGGCATAGGTTCACATAGAAAGTATTGGAGCTATTGCTTTGTGAAAAAAACCGTAGAGACTTGTTAGCTGTAGTAGGTGAGCACTAAACTGTATATAATCCTTTTTCCAAATTTTGTCTCATATTATGTTTACAATTACAACCTATATTGGTGATGCTTTCAATAGTTAAATGATGAGCTCTATTTAGCTGATTAAGGTGTTACGGATATATTTTAGTCCTTTATAGTACACATGCAAAATTGTTTTTGTACTTGCTTATGAGATTGCTTACGAATTGTTAATATGCATTTGAAATTGAAATTGTTTTTGTGCTAGATAAAAAGTCCAATAGTAGCAGTGAAGTTCATGCGGAAATTTTATGGAGATAAGGTCCCTCTCACAGATATGAATCGGAATGTTTTGATTTGAAATGCACGTATGGTTGTGGCAAATTTCTGTAGAAGAAGAGCTTCGAAGGAGCAAACATGATTTAGTTGTTTCCATTGCAATGTTTGTAATCCAAAAGAAAGTGCTATATTCGGTGTGGAAATAATAATGATCAGAAATTTCTGGTTGATGACATGAGTTTGTTTGCAGAAAATACATGTGAACAGTGATGATTTGTCATGTGACTCCCAAGCCTGACTTAGGAACATTAGCATGCTTGGCTTTCGTGAATTATGCAGAAATTTGAATAGCTCTAAACTGCCATGAAGCTCTTTCAACCATCAAACGTTGATAATTACAGGTCCCAAGTGTGATAAAACAAACTTTAGATTTACATCACCTAATCTAAGGCATTGAGATACAATTTACACGCTTAACAAAAGAAGTATCACTAAAACATAAATGAGATCATGATTTCATAGAAACTCTGAGCCACGGCCTCCGTCTACTAAAGCCAAGCTTAACATTTGCGGGCAAAAATGATCGTCTCGTTCGGTTTAGCCATATAGCCTGCAAGAAAACAAAAACAAACGAAATAGATAAATACCTTCAATTATCATATTTTCTTCCTGCAATTACAAAACTTTCATATAACTCAAACACTATAAACATCTGAAAAAGAGATACATTCTAAGTACTTCAAAGCATTTATAGTTATTTTAATGAATTCATGAATGACAACAGATTTAAAGTTTATTATCACTGTCATACATAAGCGAAGTATTATGAACATCACAAATTCAGTTAAGCAATTCTATTATATTTATCTTTATTAAAGTAAAAGAAGCAAGTTCCTGAACCGAATAGAACTGTATTATCATCTAATTTCAAAAAAAAAAAAGATATGTTAAATCCTTAGGCTTTCACTGGCACATACAAAAACATATGCTTCAGAGACAGGGAAGGAAAGTGACCTTTTTCCTTTTCTTTACCATAACAAACAGTTACATTTTGTTTAAGGTGCTAAAGCCATTTTTATAGTATTCTGTACTTGGCTTACAATTCTTTAGGCTGAAATTGTTTAGGCTCACTAAAATCATCTACTTTCACTGGATAACATACAAATTTTAACTAACTTATCGTTTGGCTGTGTGCATTCTGGTTTTGAAAATAAAAAAGATTATTTGCAGACTTAGAAGGATTATTTAGACCACTTTTATGCGTTCCATAACAAAATTAAATAGTTATATCTCTTACCTCAACAACAATAAGTAAATGACATGAATTTATACAAACTCATTCTCTATTTGTTGCAGATTAGTGAGTCCTAGAACTAACCCACAACAATTCATTTTTTTTCTTTGAAAAAAAACATGAAACCCAATAGAAATCAACAGAAGGTAGAGGAAATTGACATGAATGTGGGGAAAAAAAAAATCAATCCACAAATCAAAGTGTGAATCCCACAGGATTCGAATGCATTCCTTATTGATTAACAGAAGATCAAATGGTTTCTTGTTTTCTCACGACCATTACAACCCAGCTCATATAACACATATACTCAAAATCAAGAAACCCACGAGAAATCAGGTGTAATCTCAACCTTGAACAGAAATTTTCAAACCCATATAAAAAAACCATCACAGAAACCCAAATCTAAAACCACAACCCAGATGGAGAAAAGAGATAAAAAAATAACCATCGACAGCGATACCCATACCTGATTGTCGGGTCCACTCTTCAGCCGGCGATGGTGGATCTGCCCTTCAACTTGCAAGGCTTGCTCTTCCTCTTCCTTCGTTTCCCCTTCTGCGTGTGTGCTTGACTTCGGTCTTTTGCGGGTCATTTGAGTGAAAACGATTAATGCGATGAGAGAGAATAAATTCTTAATTAATATGGTATCAGAATTTTAATCCCAATGTGTAAATGTTAATTAAAGAAAAAATATTGTTTTGCTTGGCCTTATCGGAGAGGGGGGCTGCCACCTTTTTATAGGCAAGCAGTCGCCCACTCCGACTCATTAAGCAAAGCTCAAAAATGGGTATGTGTTGAAAAGCCCGTCCACCTCTCTCCTAAACCCTATCAAGAACAAGATGTAATAGGTCCAAAGCATAGGACAGTTTTTGTAAAAAATTATGGTCCCTTGTAATCAAGAATGTCAATCATGCCGATGATATTTGATTTTAAAAAAAAAAAAGGGACATGCAAGGTCACATTGATATCATGTTGATCTGGTAAATTAGGTACATGATATCAATGTGACCTTGCATGCAATCCAATCGACATGCATATGCAGCCATCAATTCATCTTTAGTAGTTTTTTCTTTTATGTCAAAGCAATTTCTCCTATCTTAGTACAGATATTGTATCATCAACATATTGGAGCACCCACAAGATACACTACTACGTTTTACTATTTGTGCGATGGTCGTATTTTGAGCGACAAATATAAATTCGTCGCACAAGAAGCACTTGCGCGATGCAAAAGCGCATTCGTAGCTCAAACTATCGTGGATAATAATTTTATATTTCTAAACTAACGCGAACACTTAGCGTGACAATACACGTTATCGTCGCGTAAAGTTGGCACCAAACCATGCGCGACGAATCACATCATCGCGAAAGCAAACTTAGAGCGACAATATATCCTATTGTCGCGTAGAGTTAGCAAGAAAACGTTGTGTTATATTATTTGGCGCCAAACACTGGCTCAACGAAATCTATTGTTGCAATAGAATAAGTAGCGCGACAATACACGTTATTGTCGCGTAAGAAAAACTTGCGCGACGAGTTTGGTTCTCGTCGTATAAAGTTGGAACTTTGCACTACCAAATTGACCGTTGTGAGATACGAAACTTATCTTTTGCGCGACGCATGTTTGAGCAACGACTCGCTTTCTGTCGCACATATGGGAGGCATGGAATAAGTTCGATCGAACGTTTCCCGAGTTTGCTGCTTATCCCCGAAATGTTAGATTGGAACTTGCCACTGACGAATTGAATCCGTACGGGGTTCTAAACCAACATCACAGCACTTGACCGATTTTCGTATTCCCATATAATTTGCCACATTGATGGGCACGATTCTAGATATCGAGGGCAAGACAAAGGACACGATCAAAGCTCGTCTTGATTTGGAAAGAATGGGCATACGAAGGGGTTTATGGATGAATAGGGACAGTGATGTAGTTATAGAGGAAGAGGATTGAGACCGAAAGTGATGATAAAAATGCTAAAAAAACAATTGCAACGACTTAATGTCATAATTTTTTTTTTATAATTAAAATTCATCATTAATTATTTCTATTATTTCACAATACTTGCCGATTTTTTAATATGATTCATCAATAATTTTTTATTATATTGTTTCACGCCAAGGCATGCTACGTCGCGCAATGTTATAATTTTTGAGGGTTTAGGGTTCAGGGTTTGGGGTTTAGGGTTAAGGTTGGCACAACGCAATGATGACTATTACGTCGCGCAATGTTATAATTTCAAGGGTTTAGTGTTTATTGTTTAGTGTTAAGGGTTCAGTGTTTAGGGTTTGCGCAACGAAATGATGATTGTTTCGTCGCACTGGTTGCTACCATGCGCGACACTGTAGTTTCGTCATCACGCAAGTTTGCAAAAATTTTGTCGGTCCACTTCCCGCTTCTAAAAAAAGTCTTTGCGCAACGTCATTTTACTATTACATCGCACAGGTTTCGATAATTTTTTTGTGAAATATTACCTTGCGCGACGCCAGAGTTTAGTTGTTGCGCAAATTCGCAAAAATTTTCTGAAAAAAAGGCGCAGTTTTGTTCATAACTCCTTCGACCCCTCTCATCCCTCTCAGGCCCTCTCTCCTTCGACCCCTCTCATCCCTCTCTTCGAACCAGAGACGACGGCCAAAGCACTGCCCCCAGATGACGGCCCCTCTCTCTCTCTCTCTCTCTCTCGCCACCGCTGGAGACTACGGCCTTCGAGCTTCGCGCCTGCATGCTGGTCTCGTTCTCTCCTGGTCTCCCCTCAAAACCCCCTCTGTTAAAATTCCCAACTCTAGCCCCAATTATAAATTTCAACTATAAATTTGTATTTCTGGATTTTCTGGATTAAGTTTGGAACTGGATTTTCTGGATTTTCTATAAATTTCAACTATTTGTATATTTGACAGTTTGTATATTTGAACCGTGTGTTGCCGTAAAAAAAGGCTTCATTTTGTCCATATTTTCGGTGACTTTTTCTTGTTTGCTGTATAAGTTTATCTTGTTTAGTGTTACTCTAATGTTGGGGTTGGTTGAACATGGTTTTGCCTGTGAATTGAGAGATGGTTGAAGTAGTTTGGGGATAGAGATTTTTATTAGAATGCATGCTGAAGTTGATAATGTTCTGAGCTAATCAATAATGCAACTTTGTTTAATTTAATACTGCACCCTTGGCTTGCATCAGTTCAAAGAAAATTTCTGTGTACATTGGTTTATTTGGTTGTGGATGATTGAGTTGATTTTATTTCATGCTCGTGATTCTGTGCACATATCTCTGTAATTTTCTGTTTGTCTTCATGTGCCTTGAGTAAAATCAATGCACGTGTTTTTTTTCTTTCTATTGCTGCACTTTGATAGAATTTCCCTGAAGTTTGTGTTGTCTTCACCAATCATGTTATTTGAAGCCATGTAGATTTTTTATTTTTTATTTTTATTTTTTTGGTGGCATTAGAACTTATAGAATCCTCATTCCTGGCTCAAACTTCCCACGTTTCAATATTTATTTTCCTTCTTGTATCACCATCTTTGCTTGTTGAGATATTCTTGAATGAGTTCCTATTTGTTTGATTACTTTTTCTTGGATGCTTGTTCAGTTGTGCAGATGTCAAACCTTATTAGAAGTCGTAAGGCGGTGACGACTGCACAGATTTCGCCTCCCCCGGCTTAGTCGGCAGCTGCCACTGCTCCAGCACAGATGGACCACTTGTCGGTTGGTCCCGAGGTCTCCCATGTGCTGGCGTCATCAGCGTCATCAATGGCGCAACCTATTAGCGCTAGGCGTCGTCACTGCCCCCTAGCACGACCGACACAACATCGACATCTGCTACTGGTGCGTCGAGGTCACAACCAGGTAAATATTTCCTTGAACTCCAATTGTTTTGGACCAAGATTTTAGTAGGATTTGTTATTTAACGTTAAGTTTATATTTCTTTGCAGCCAAGAAGAACACCCGGGGACCTTGTCGCTAGTTGAAGATGGCGAAGGTCACTCGGGTGACCAACAGTCATATCAACATTGTATACGACGAGTAGCATCGGGCTACACCAATGGCGGACCAACATAGCTCATTGGCCCATGACATTGGTCACGTCGTTCTGACCCATTGCCCGATGAAATAGAAGTCTTGGAAGGTTATGCCTGACGAGATGAAGACGGAGGTGCGCGAACAGTTGTCGATATGTATCCTACTTTTTAATTGTTTTTCCTTCAAACTTTATATATTTTTATTACTTAATGTATGTAAATTAATTTATTAATTTATTGTATCCCACGACTTCCCCCAACCCTTCCAATACACGTACACCCCCACTGCCCAGCAGCCCCTCCCCCACTCTCTGCAACACTCTGCTCTCCACCAAATCCAATTTTTGTGTTTGTTAAAGAATTGATCCCAAAATTGATTTGGGGATCATAGAGGATTTAAGTGCTTGGTTATATTTATGCTTTTTAATTAACTTGGAGTTTGTTATGGGTTGAATTGTTTTGGAAAGAAAGTTGTTAAAATACTAGTTTGTTGTAAAATATATTTATTTATTTACTAAGGGTTAATTTGGAAAAGAAAAATTAGCTTGTGTGATGATTGATGACGTTATTTTAAGTGTAAAGAAAATGACACATGTCATGAGGAAAATGGAGAAGATTCAAAAGAGAATGCTACTAGCATTCCCCCAAAAGGATAAGACCACGTGTTATTTGCTTGGGCTTTGAGTGGTTTGGAAAAAAAACAAAGTGTTATTATAAATTTTACTTTTGTAGTTGTAATAATTAGAGGATATATATTGTGCAAAAATTTTGAATCGGTTTTTGGAGATGAATTTTTCAAGCCATATTTTGGTGTGCGTGCATGATGGTTAGTCCATATTTAATGATAAAGTTATTTTTAACTGGATCAATGTCATTCCTTCTAATTTCTTTGACATCATCACCCATTCTTTTTATTTTTCTTTTTATATTTAACAATTTAATTGCATGCATACATATAGCAAAGCTGAAGAACGAAAGGTTGCAAAACAATGCTTCGAAGAACTTTCGACTTATTTTAAATTGCACTGGACCCCACCTCCTAATCCTTTCTTTTTTTGTATGCTTTTGTTTGTTTGTTTTTTTTTTATTGAATACAAGAGATAGTCTAAACTGCAAGTTAGAGTCTAGCCGCTCTCTCCCTCTATGAGTCCTGAAGGAAAATTCCATAGAAGGGGGGAGGAGGAAGAAGTGTCATTGTCCCTCCTTCCCCTCCTCTCTTCTTGTCTTTTCTTTTTAGGTTAGTAAATAAGTCCACTGGGGCATTTTGAATAAAAAACCTCTTGTGGTGGTTTCTTCCAAGGATTGAAATATCGGCCGATACACCGATATATCTGCCGATATATCGGTATTTTCAACTATCGACACCGATACTGAGGGGTAAGGCCATATCTTCACCTGTATCAACGATATATCTCCCGATAAGTGCGATATTTCCAATATTTTGCCGATATCCCCTATATTTCCTGATACCCATAACAGAACCCAAAAAAAATTCAGAAGTTTTGAAGGCAATTGAAGCAAATTGAAACCCAAAAATTGCTAATCCTTGCCCAGACCCTATAATTTATTAATATGAAGAATCTGTGCACAGTCCACTGGCCACATACCTTCAATCCATCTGAAGAGGACATGGGGAACAGTTTTGGATCTATGAGCATAGAAACTAGACCTAGTACTAACTCAAATGAATCTTATGATGGCTATGGTTATGTCATGTCTGATTATAGTTGAACTAGTTATGGAGCTCAAGATGATGAAACAGATTATGGACCTACTAGTTGTGTTAATCCTAACTATCCCATATATGGGAGGACAGTAAGGAGCTCGAGAGAGACTTATGTGCCCCATGTTCTAACATGGCTTATAAACTGCTCGGGTTACATGACTTGGTATGACTATTGTATGAATCTGGATGGTTGTTCCTCATTGTTTGAACCTCATAGGAGCTCTTCATTTATGTAGGTGGACACTTATCTAAATTGTAATCTAATGTTTAAACAAACTATGGATTTATGCATGGTTTATTCATTCTAATCAAAATTTTATTTTCAAATTTTTCATTAATTCGCATTACATACCACTTATATTTCATCAATGTATGTCTTATTATTAGTAAATTTTCAGTTTTATTTGTTCAATACATTCATTGATAATGTATATAACATCTATAAAAGTTTTACACAAAGATTATGTGTTTCAATGCCTATATCTGTCTTTTTTGTTGATTTTTTCCCAATACCTAAAACGATAACGATATATCCCCCGAAATATCTATAAATTGGAGGCCCGATATTATCTGCACGGCCGATATTTTAATCCTTGGTTTCTTCTAAGCTATGGTTAGATTGAAGTTCCCCATCACCCTTTTTATTCTAAGTCCTCAATCAAATCCTACTCCCAAAACCCGCTCCTCGATGCCGCTCGTGTTTCTTTAAATTTAGGGTTATTTGTAGCAATGGTCCCTCAACTATACTCGGAGTTACATTTTGGTCACTCAACTCAAATATTAGTTGCAGAGGTCACTCAGTTGGGTGTTGTATTGTCATTTGTATTTTCTACATCGTCTTTGTCGAAGGTTGCTGCAAATCACCAATTTTTCTTTGGCAAAGTTATTGTTTTTGTTTATTTGTTCGCTCTTATACGCATGTAGATCGCTGAAAATCATATTTTCCCCATATCTGTTACGGATGCGGTGGTGAGTGTGGCCGTGACGGAGCTTCTTCAGGTGGTGGTGGTAGGGTTCGTTTAGGCTCATGGGTTAATTTAGGGTTTTGGTTATGATGGGTATGTGGGCTTTGTTTGGGCTTATGGCTAATTGTGGTGATGTGGGCTAGTAGTTTTAGTGCGGTTTTTGTCCGCATTAGTTTTGCTTTTAGAATGTTAGTTTGTTGCCCTCTTGGGATTGGTATTTTATATGTCTTGTTGATGTCTTTGATTGTACCGTTGAAGTTTATCTAATGAAGTTTCTATTCGATTCCAAAAAAAAAAAAAAAACTACAAGTTAGAGGTGAGTTTCTCACGCACAAGTTCGAACCAGAGACTATTGGTTTGAACGTTAAGTCCCTTTTTCTCTATACTAGATCTCGTTGGCCTATTGACTTTAAAGACAAAAAAGGAAGAAAAGAAAAAAACATACTAGATACCCTCCTCCGTCGTAATCGTATTTTAGAGACAAAAAATTAAATTTTTGCAACTTCTCTATTTTATGACATAATATCTATATATTTGCTGTTATTCTATATCATGTTGAAAATAGGATTTCTCTAGCCAAGTTATTTTGGTGTATGCATGATGCATAGCTGATATTTAATAATATAGTTATTTGTTGATGGGATCATAGATGTCATTCCTTCTGACTTCTTTGACTCAACACTTTTTATTTATTTATATTGAACAATGTAATTGCTGCAAACATGTATCAAGGCTGATGCACCAAAGGATAAGAGTTCTATTGGTATGCTTTTGAAATTTTTTTTTAATACAAGCGTTAGTCTAAACTGCAAGTATATGTGGGTTTCTCATCACGCACACTATCAAGTAGTTTGCAAGTCAGGGTCCTTTTTTCACTAGGATAGACCTTGTTGTCTTAATGATTTTACGAACCCAAAAAAAAAAAAAATTAGACACACCCTCCCTCCTCCCTGCTAATCCTATTCGTATGCTTTTGATTATAGAGACAAAAAAGAAAAAGAAAAATGTGTCTGCAGCTTATCTTCTCTATTTACATATATTTCACTTCTTATGAAATAATATCTATGTATATTTGTTGTTATTCTATGTCGATCATGTGCTCACAATACTTATTGCTTTTGTTGTATTTAACAATGGATCTTCAAATTGCACACAGGTGAATGTTTGTATTGTTTAAAGGACATTTCACACTTTTGCCCTTACAAATCTGATGTCCCAAAGAACACCATTGTTGGCAGTGGTTGTGTGGTCAATTGCAAGGTTTGCAGCTGCCGCTTTAGAGGCTCATGTTGTGCCAAATGTCGCATAAGCCAAGGACGTGCAGTCTTCAAGATTTGTTCAATATGTAGGAAGGAAGGTGAACACATAAGTTATGAGTGCCCAAGCAGCGAGAAGAAATATTATCCTTCTGTTGTTTTTAATGGCGACCCTTATACCGGTGCTTTTTCTTTCGAGTATGCTCCATTGAAAGAGGTAGAGAATGGAGATCTTTGAAAATACTTTTGATAGGAAGAATATTATTTTTGGGAAGTAATTGAAGTTGGTCACTTGCCCTTACTAAGTCATGAAATTAAGCTGTAACTGATTTTGTTTGGATTGTTTGTAGACAGATCCAAATTCCAATGGTTAATTACTGCAAGCACTGTAGTGATTTTTTTTATTTTTTTAAATGTTGGCAGTACGTATTTGGATGAGGATATATAGCATAGTAAACGTGCTTAATGGCCTTTATTTTTGTTTTTATTGTTTGTGAGGAAGATTATTTGGAATTTGCTTGGGCTTTTTGTGGTTTGGAGAAATAGAAAATGTTGTTATTGTTTTACTTTTGTTGGTGTAATTGATGGCAGTTAAAGCAATAGAGAAATGAAAGAAAATCACCAAACCCAAATAGAAATGCTTACTCTTACTTGACTTGAGATAAGATTTTTACACTAGCTAGGACTACAAGCATGCATCTATGACTCATCATCATGATACTATCTAAAATGTGAATCGTAGGTATATTGAAGCAGACCTTGAGTTAAGACAACCAACATCAAATGAATACTCATCAATTATGACATTGACATACTTCGAATTCCAAGGGGCTGAGTTCCTTATGTGTCTCATTTGCTAACTTCAAGTAGATCATAGGAGTTGCTTTGATCACTTCATCAATTCAATTTCAAATCTACTTCTATAGATGTGAGAGAGGGATTGGGTAAATTAGGAGCTGAATGCAATCATAAGAGGTTGGACATCACCTACATAAAACAGATAAAAGCTTTCAAGCATTTGGAAGGACTAAATTTGAAATACATTGTCATTATTTAATCAAGTTGTGCTAAAAGCTTGAGCTTACCTTCCACAAGCCATCACTTGCCAAAATGATGAAATCTGTTTCATTGTCAATCTTCTTAACCTTTACATCTGCTTCTGAAGTTATTTGATCGTATTTAGTTTTCCGTCCATAAATGCCCCTTGTCATAGCTAGTTGGCCATCCACATGTGGAATGTTTCTTAATTTCATCATCAGATGTTAACACCAGAGAATGATGTAATCAAAACAGAGCAATAAAAATATCTGTTGAGATCATGTAAGTTCAATGATGGGTTTTCTCCACAATAAATTGCATAGTTAGTACAAGCCAATAGTTCCCAAGTGTACAAAAATGTATACCAAGTACCTGGCCTGTCCAATACAAGACCACCTGTGCTTTCAACAAGATCCTTCTCCTTCTCCTTCTTCGGCGTGATCCACAGTTTTCTATTTTGCTACACCATCCATCTCTGCATAAAACTGCCCGGGAGTCCCCAACATTTGCTACAATCAGCTTCTCTCCACTGATTAGTATTGCTGTAACAGCTGTTTATCCTCCTCTTGAACCAACTACCTTTTCCAAAATCTCATCATTTGAGTTCTCTTGACTGCTTGTTTTGGGTTTGTCCAAAAATCAGGCTTTGCATGTTGTCAAGAAGAAAATTCCGAGTTGAAAACGTAATGGAGAACAAGAGCATAAAGATTAAAAACAAATTGACAGAAACTTGCTGAGAGTTTGATAAAATCTTGTGTGACTTGAGGCATTGTTTACAGGAGTTGCAATCTTCATAATTCAGATTCACTGGGGCCTTTCTTGCACAGATATATTTTTATGCAGACTTCATGAGTGCGGCTTATGGGTTAACTATGAAACATTTTATCCGTCTAAATTTAAAGCTGTTGATGTAATTGAGACTTGTTTACCCAGCTATGTCCTGTTTCACATTTCCTATATGATCTAGGACGTGTAATTCTCATTTTGGTTGGATCAATCATTTGACATTTTGACATTTGAAAGAAACTTCACGCGCTAAGGAATTGTATCTGAGTTCATTTTGAAATAATACGTTGTTTCATTTTTATTTTTATTTTCTTTTGAGGAATTGCACAATGAAAAGGAATCATCTGATGCCATATATGCAGAACGAAGCAGCACATCAAAGTACTATCAAAACAGAAAAAATAAATAAATAAACCCCTCAATTAGCATATTGTTGCTATGTACATCCCTAGAATGTCAAAAACATGGCAATGGTGACTTATGGCTGTACACAAATTGCCTGTCAACAATATAACTCAAACGCCCAATAGATCTTGTCATATCGGTGTCAGAGTTTATCCGACTTAATTCTTCACTGATTCCAGCTCACTTCATAAACTGGGAGAGGAAGGACATGCTTTGCACACAGGAACGTTAGTGAGACAGCACACTTTTTGCATAGAGGAGAAGTGTTATATGGGACTTGCTCTTGATATCTGCACCTGAAACCCAAACTTAACGAGCATAAACCTGAATTACTTACCTTACAAACAAAATAGAGATTTCAAACAGGTCTGTTACTGTAAAACCTAGCTACTGTACCGTAACAAATTCTAGTAGGCAACAAAGTAGAAGTGTAAATACGAAATACGGAAACAAACTTCTGTAACAACTACTTTCTTTAAAAAGAAAAAGAAATGTAATCTTAACTCTTCTCCTATATGCTTAAAGACCATATTTAGCATGCATGGTAAATGGGACAGAAATTGGGGACTTTTACCCACGGTTAACGGCAGTTAAACATAAATTAAAAGTATAGTTCTGAGAGAGGAAGTCGAACCTGGTTCCGCAAGCTCATTGCAGTAGTCCAGCTCTGAGGATGTTGTAATGATGTGGAACCATCACTGACGAAAGTTAATGTAGTTGGTTCTTCTCGTATGTTAGCTGTTATCAAGGGTGGTAATTCTCTCATGATCCATAGTACAAATGCTGAGGGTATTGATGAACCTGAGAAAAACAATGTAAACATCATAAACTCAAACAATATGATTATGAATCCCTGTAGATAAAAGAACAGGATTCATTTAATTGCAAACAGGAAAAGAAAATTACAATTACCTACCTACAAAATAATATAAAATCAGTAAAAGAGAAGTATAAACATCATTCAAACGCTGTTGATGCCAATGGTAAAGCATCTGCAAAACAGTATGGTGAAGTTTGAGAGATATATTAAACTGACTTGGATATGTGAATAAAGCAAAGATTATATGGCTAATAATTAAGTACGTACAGGAATATCAGTTAATAGAGCCACAAAGGCGCTTGAGGCGAAACATAGAATGGAAACAACAGATAAACCTGCAACCTGTCAAGAAAAACATAAAAGCAAGTGATGGACTATAAAGCACGGATATCTGTTTGTCAAACAAAACATTTTCTGAATGATCTGATAATTCAATGGACAGATGAATGAAATTATGTACAACATCAGATTATTGCAATCAATAAAATAAAAATATATTATATTACAGCAATAGATTAAATACCTTCCACATCTCAGAAGAAGCTCTCTCAGATCTAACTTTTCTCATTCTCAAGCATAATAGGACTCCTGAAAATCAAAGACAACGCAAAATGTAACTTCAAGAGATCGAATGATAAGTACAGGGGGGAGTTGCACTTGAAAAATGCAAGAAAATACAAGTGTGTGAAATGATAGTTACTCACCGTAACATGCTAATGCTCCTCCTAACAATAGTATTGCTATTGCAAACAGATCTACGTATACCTGCATGATGATAAAAGTCATTGCACCAAAGCTTAACTACTTGTTAATTAGAAATAAGAATGAAGAAAAAAAGCTGCATATTTGGTTGACATTAATATTTGCTACATGCCCAAATAGGTTATTTGAAATCTCTAAATCAGCCTCAAGAAAGAGCATTCATGTACATGAAAACAAGCAAGGGTCCATACCCGAGCCACCACTGCAGAATCAATAGGATTTTTTCCCATCCCAATCCAGATTATCACTGCACATGCCACCATTATAACAAAAACTACCACGGTAACCTGGTAGACAACTAGACATTATTTGCGGAACAGATGTCTTTTAAGGAAAAAAATTACAATAATTATGAACTATATCTTATATCATATATGAGTAGACATTGAACAAAAAACTTTGAACTGTGGCAATACCAGAATTACAATTCTCTGGCGGCTTCCAATATGAACAAAACGCAGAGGAAAACAGTTTCTATGACTATCTGTTTCCATTGAATTCCGTTTGCTAAATGTCTTCTCCAACAAAGCTTCATGAAAACTCCCTTCATCCTCCTCATCCTCATCATCTGCCTGATGGCACAGGTCAACCCTAAAGGTAAAATAAACCCCCCCAGGAAAATGTCAAATATAGCTCAAAAGAAACAATCTTTTCATTAAAATTATCAAGAAAGGCAATATCAACTTTTCATACTTCAAATTGCACTCCAGATCTCTATTTTCAGATGGCTCATAAAAAAAAAAACACACCGAATTAGAGACATTAGTAATCAACACCATATCCCAACTATAATAGAATGTCCTAGGGAAAAGAAAAAACAGGACAGGACAGGCACACCACAAGTCCATCAAAGCGGCATTTTTCCAAAATCCATAAGCAATGGATTTCAAAAATCACTAACAAGACAGAAACAGCAAAAATAATGAGTGATATCTTCTATATGGGAGTTGATGATCCATAACTTAGAAATATATGGGTGCTACTTCTCAAGAAATGCTAATTTATTATCTATATACTTCTCAAGGAATCCTCGTTTATTCAGCCTAACATCTACATTTCAGTTATCCTCGTCCTATGTACAATGTAACACCATTGGTCTTATAGCCGTATTGTACTGTTATACTTTTAACTTGAGAGGTATTCTATGGTCACATAATACTCCTAATTCACTTTTTCACTTCATCCTTCTTACTCTCTAGTCCTATGGGTAACATCCACCTCAATCTCTCTGTCTTTATGAATGGAAATAACATTGTTGCTTACCCATAACATAAAAGACAGGTCGGTGTATCCAAAATAGACAAAGAAATCTAAGATCACTACACCTCTTTCAAATTTTCATGAAATCATTTCGGATTTAAAAACGGAAAGGAAATGAAAAACTTACCAGAATGATAAAAGTAGAAGAAATGCAGCAAAAAACAGAATTTTGGGTAATGCTGCAAAGCAAAATTCTTAGTGTTCAGATGCTTTGGCCAAGTTCAGAAGATAGATAATATACCCTTTATTTGAGACAGAAAGCATACCCATGAGGCTAAAACCACAAGAGTTAGACCAACATTGCCACCCCTTGCAAGCAGCAAAAAGAGTTAATACAAAATAAACTAAGCAACCTGTCATAGACAAGACCAAATAAATTAATTCAGTTTGGATCAAGGATGTAAATATATATGCTTGTCGAAATCACAAGTTAATGGTAAAAATTATTAGTGCAGTTTGTATCATCCATTATGTATGCAAATGGCTATTTTTGTGAGTCCAAACTCATGAATAATTACATATAAGCACCAAAAAGCTGCTACAAAATTAGCTTTATATATATAGAATAGCCACGAAAAGAGAGCCAAAATAGCAAGTCTCGTGATAAGCATCATACTTAAGGCCAAACATCCTTGGAAGAGAATATACAGAACTCAGATAAAGAATAGAAGGCAATAGCATATTGGGAATTGTAGATTCTTACCCAAATTAGAAGAGCCAATCAACAGATGAAAAACCTGCAGAGAAGCATTACAATGACAGCATGCTTTAGTGAGCTTCCATTTCAATTAATTGTACCATCAGTGCATAAGTGAATATGGATTCAACCAAAACTAAAGCAGGGTGCATTAAAAGCCGTCATGCACATTTATGATGTACCCATTCATCATTTTCCTCCCAATCTATCCATCTCTTCTATGTGAGAGACTTAAGCATCAGTTATTTGCTCTTCTGGTGGCTAATTTAATTTTCTTACCAAGTCCTTAGGAACGATTGCTATAGATAAAACTTTATATGAGATCCAACCTAAGGTGCTGCTGATTCTATGACTCTAAATGTATTCGAGTACAGCATAATACAGTCGCTCAAAATTCTTCACATTAGGACAGATTCCTAGGAAGCCTTATGATGTCAAACTACTTAACAGGAAAAGATCAAGGACAGCAAACTCAGTCCATCCATTAACCAGTCAACCAGATCCAGCACAACTAGGTTAATCCAGCCAGCTAACAATATCTTCTAAACATTACATACATCATGCATCCACACACACACAACCATACATACATATACATATATACATATGTGTGTCTGTGTCTGTGTGTGTTGGTATGTATGTACATGTGTGTATATGCATGTATTTATGTACATATTCCACATATATATAGACAAAAACACACACAAACACAAGAAGAAAAACAAATAAAATCTGAATTTGAATAAGGAATAATAAAGCATGACTCATCACTTACTTTTTGGCGAGTCCAGCCAAGTTGTGAATTCCTTGAGTGAATCCTGATTAACTGAAATAGTAAGTAAAAAAACCCTCAGAGTCATTTTAATAAAAGAACTTCATAGACATCAATCATGGACTTCGCCAGTTTTCCAAGGTTGATGTCACATCAAAGTACACATAAACATAAGAATGAATCTTGAGGGTAATAAGTTACTTCCCTGAGTCGAACTAAAACCTAAGCAACAAATAGGGCCACTGCCCGCTCTCAACCAGACCTTTCTAACAAATATAGTTTCCGGTTGGTCTAAAATCAAGACATTCACAAACATATGACACAGTTCAGCTCAGGAGTATTAAGCTTCCCGATTGTACCAACATAGATTAACTGTTCATTAAAATGGAATAGTCCAACTGTTTCATTGTTCTCACTTCAATGCCAATCCTATAACTTTTAGATGGCGCTTAAACTAGCATAGGACAGTACCTTTCCATAAGCTCAGTATTAACTAAGCAAAACAGAATCCAATTATCAGTCCAACAATAAAATCAAATGAGAAGTAAAATTCTCAAAAACTCAGAAACATTCCAAGTAAAAACAAAATGCCCATATCCAAAACATTCAAGCCCACAAAGTGCAACCAATCCCATTCCTCAAGCTTCATACTTTAGCACATGCCCAATGCACATTGGCTTTCCCACGATATTATCATACCAAACAAAACGACATACTAACTTTCCAAAAAACCCAATTCGAAAATGCAAGAGCACACAAAACTGAGCACAATAATCAAATAAAAAACAGCAGCAGAAACAAACCTGACAAAATGCAAGAACAGCTATAATGCCATCAACGAGAGCAAGACCAACATTCACACCCACCAAGACCCTTGGAAAGCAAGAGCCTTCTCTCAATTCAAACATCCTCTAAAGGCTCTTAACTCTCTGTCTGTGTTTCTCTCTCTCTGTCTCTCTCCCCCCAATAACCCACCTTTTCTCTCTCTAAACAAAATTAAAAAAGAGACAAAACAAAGAGCTTGTCAAGCAAAAGCTTTTGGTCTGGGACTGAGAAGAAGCGTACGGACGGAGAATATGACCCTTCTCCTTGATGGTATCCTTCATGACAGATCTGTGTGCTGTTTGGTTGATTTTTTTTGCGATTTTGCCCCACAACCAAAAAAAACACAGCCTTCGAATTTCACTTCACAGAGGAAAATCAAGGTGGCAGCTGGGGTAACTACCTCAAAACACCGAGGGTAAATTCGTAATTTGGACGGATACTGTCTTTCGTCTGATTCCCGCACGCGGGTGGCTTTGATTCTACCATGAATATCAAAATCAAATAAATCATCTCTTTTTGACCCAACGGGTTTGACTTGGTACAAATCATAATCATTTAGCCAATAATCTCTCAGCCCCAAGCCGTGAGCCAATAATCTCTCAGCCCCAAGCCGTGAGCCAATAGGCTTCTAGTATTTTGTCTTCTATTTACTTTTAAAAAATAATTTTTGGTGGACTGTTAATTACTTTATAAATATATATATATATATTAGTATGGTAAAGTTTTAGAAATTTGGCTCTAGTCTCTCTGTCTTTCCTCTTTTTCTTAAAAATAGTTTTTTTGTGGAATGTTAATTACTTTTTTATTTTATTTTTTATGTTGGTGCGAGGATGTTTCATTAAATTTATTTTACACATTTGATGTGACAGTATGCAAAATCTAAGTCCTAAATGTTAGAGCAAGTAAACTGGGGATTTGGATACTAGTTGATACAATACTTCCCACTTGAATTTTAAATGAAGAAACTATGTGGGTAAAGCAAGACTTTTATTTTATTTTATTTTTTTATAAATTCCTTTTTTCTTAAGTGTTGGACTGAAGCCCAATAAACTATCGAATTTGGGCCTACATTGAGGCTCATTTGTTTCCAAATAATATGAATTGACGAGTTATTTTACAGTGAGTGCTTTATATATGACTCTTAGATGATGTTATATCTCTTAATCGTTGGACCAGGCTAACTAATTTGATTTAACGGCTAACCAATTTCATCCAACAGTTAAGAAATAGGGCATCACCTAAAGGCCATATATAAGCCCTCACTATAAATTTCTTGATGAATTGACATAATATGTTATACATATAACAAGAGCTAATTAATTGAATTTTTTGAATCTAGTATGATTGTAGAAAGTGTGTGCATACTATATATTATGTTCATATCATTTGTAAGCAAAGAAAAAGTGTCATGTTTTAATGAAGTAGCTTTAATTAACTTCAATTTAAAAGTGCGGACGCATATAACGTAACGTAACATATACAACTTTCATGTTTGTATCTTTTGTAGAGACAAAAAGTTCCAACTTATAACATAACAATTAATTAGTTAACGATCAACTAAAAAGTATGTGCATATTATGCTCGGATTTAAGAAAAAAAAAATCAGGCTTGCACCAAACATATATAGGTGATCAAACAAAACATTAGTTTATGATGAAAGCAATATATCAACATACTAAACATTTTAAACTTTAGATAAGAAAGCCTCAACAGAAATATGGTGAACAATACTAAGCTGAAGTTATTGATCCTAGAGAAAGAGATGCTTGTGATGTGATGGTGCCAATGACATTCATGGGCCGATGGACGCCTGCACAACAAATTCGTCAAAGACTCAAAAATGAGGGCATAAAAGACAATTAATATATGGCAAAATAATGTTTTTTAGGAAAAATATATGACTAATTATATTTAAAGAGTGTAAAATATCCATGAAGAGAGGACAACTTGGAAACATATCCACATGGTCAACCTGCATTAATTTAGCAAAGATGCAGTTTCTATTCCTATATAAGCACATCAAATGAAGGGAAAAACAAACCAACAAGGCCTTCTTCATTATTTCCAAATTCCTTATTTTTCCTTTGAAGGAGACCCAAAAAAATGGCCAGTGAAGGCAAGAAAACAAGAGGAAGGCAAAGGATAGAGATGAAGAAGATCGAAAAGGAAGACGATCTTCTCGTTTCTTTCTCGAAACGAAGATCTGGGATATCCAAGAAAGCTAGCGATATGATAACACTATGTGGTGGGGAGGTGGCCATTGTGATTTTCTCACCTTCTGGTAAGCCTTTCTCATTTGGTCACCCATCCGTTGATGCTGTTATCAATCGATTTTTAAATCAAAATCAACTGGAAAACAACGAGTACACTCACCAAATCATGGAGGTTCATCAAAAAATGAGAATCGCGGATCTCATCCAACTTTTTAATGAGCTTCTAATCCAATTAGAAGCTCTGAAGGAGCGACGCAAGTTGCTCGAAAAGATATCTAAGACAAGGGGAAATAATCAAGAGTTTTGGTGGAATGCATCTCTTGATGAGCTTGATGTGAATGAGCTTAAACAAACATACGCTTCAATGGCAGAACTACACATGACTATCACCAACCATCTTAAGGAGAGGAGAAATGCTTTTGATGCCTCCTCTTCTTCTGCCCAACAAACCAATCCCAACTTTGATACTAATCCAAGTGGGCTTGGTTCTTATGCATTTCCTCCTAGCTATGGCCATTAATCTTGAAAAACCTCAGAGCTAGGGTTTTCCAAAGTAGGATGGATTATGTAATAACAATACACATGAGTGGGTTAGTTTTATTCATTAGCAAATATCAATTGTTCCGCCTATGCAACACATCGATAATGTGAATCAAGATGTCTGTTCAATTATAATGTTACTTGCATTTTTGTTCGAATTGATATATTTTTATGTGTAATTAATTGAACTTCACTCAAACAATTTAACAACCAATAAAAATGTATTGATTTTTATTTTTTATTTTTTTAGTACAAGCGATAGTCTAAACTAAAGGGGATGCGGATTTCTCTTACACACACATATACACAACTAAGATGCAATGAGAGTTTGAACTTGGGACCTCCTGTATTGATTATTACAATTAGATTATACAAATAAGTAGGGGTGGTTGCGGTTCGGTAACCGCGAATTTTTACTCAAACCGCAAACCGACCGCGTTTTGTGGTTTAAAACCGCGAGTTCGCAAGCATTCACAAAAATATAAATTCACAACCTAAATAAATACACAACCTCAATTTCCCAAACATATATAAATTCACAATCTTCTCAACTTCTCAAGCATTCACAATCTAAGAAAATTAAAGTTACAATTCCAAGCATTCCAATTAAATTTAAACTTCTCAAGTATTCCAATTCCAAATCCTTTAAAGTTATAAACCAAAAGGAAAATGCAAAGCAAAATGAATTAAAGTTACAACAAAAAAGAAAAATCCAATTCAAAGTTAATTAAAGTTACAAACTAAAAGGAAAATGCAATGCACCAATGTTACAAACTAAAGTTACAAACTCAAGTGTTGGTGGTGAGTGGATTTGAAGAACCCCGTTGTGTTGTTTGAGTACCAATGTTATTTACAAATAAAACAACATAGTTTAGTACATTTTATTATAAGAAGAAGCATAAATAACATTAGTATAAATAAACTAATGTTTTTCGGTTTAAAATGTCACCCCTACAAATAAGTACGATGGTAACTGATATCCAATAAGTGAGTTACACGTTAAGGATTTTCATTTGGCCCACACCTCATGGCTCGAAGAATACCGGCCAGAACTCACCATATATCAAAACCCTTTTTGGATTGAAGACATAAGTGGGTTGGCCATGCTCAATTTTGTATTGGATAAGACTTGGATCAAAGGCTTTACCCAAAAAAAAAAAAAAAAATGGATCAAAGGGTTTTAAATTCAACCTCGGATAACTGCCCAACCCATCTAAATACACCCGATATATATTTTTATTGAGCGGGCTGCCTAGCCTGATCAAGCTCGAAGAAGTATGACCCGTGTGGATTAGCTTGGGCAAAAATTTAAGGGTCGGGCCATTGCCGCCACTACTACTACCACCACATGTCTCAGTTCTAACGCAATGAAAATCTAATGTTCAATGAGTACCATTATCAATTGACATGCATACTCAAATAAATAATAATTTTTTTACATAAAAAATGTCAAATATACTTGTGTTGTTTATTCATAGATATAAAAGCTAAATATATCATAGCAATTACACAATACCTTATTTCCATATAGTAAACTTTTGTATAATAATAAATAAAAAAAAATATGTGATAACACAACTAGAGAGATAGATGGTACTCGCGCAATTTATTAGAGCATATATACATTCTCCTTTTATAAAAAAAATAAAAAAAATAATAAAAACAAAATTTAAAGGGAATGAAGTTTCAAACTTGAGACCTTGTCTAGCAAAGTGAAAAAAAAATATTACTCAATCAAGTACTTAGAGTTCGTTTGGGAGTGATTATGGATAGGCCAATAATTATTTTTATGGAGAATCACTTCTATGGGCCAGTTTGGCAATGCTGTACTGTGAAAATAATCGCTGTCAGATTTGCTGTGAAAGAAAACAGTTTGGCGTTTGGTAAACTTTTTGTTAAAAACGTTATTGGTTTTAATTCCCGCATAATCAGAAAATGATTCCAGCATAATCATTAAACCTAGCGCCTCTTCGAAACTAATTTCTGCATAATCAGAAAATGAAAGCTCTTCATTAGCGGCTTTCCCTTTTAGCTTTTTCTCACAACAATTTTTAACAATAAGTGATTTTCTTATAGTTTACCAAACGAACTGGGCTTCTAAATTTTTTTTTAAAAAAATCACTTATCACTTTAAATAAGCAATGCCAAACGGACACTACATGCCAGTTTGACATTGCTTATTTGGGGCTATAAGTGATTATTTTGAAATTTTTGAAAGCCCAACCTGTTTGGTAAAAGATAATAAAATCACTTATTTTGAATAATTGCTATGAGAGAAAGCAATTTGGGAAAGCAGGTGATGAGCTGCTTTTATTTTTTGATTATGCAGGAATTAGTTTTGAAGAGGCGCTGGGTTTCATGAAACTTTCAAAATTCCAAAAATAGCCCTGTGTTTTTTTTACCAACCACACTTCTAACAAAAAGTTTACCAAACGCCAAACTGCTTTCTTTCATAGCTGATTTCTCTCACAGCAAATCTGACAGTGATTATTTTTACAGCACAGCAATGCCAAACTGGCCATACATATAATCAATTTAAGTGATTCTATAGATAATCAATTTTATGAAGAAGCACATGGGAGGTGATTCTCTCCAAAATCACTAAAAGTGATTTAATTGATAAGCATGTGGGAGGTGTCTCTTCCCAGAAGTGATTTTGGCCCATCTAGAATCACTCCCAAACGAGTCCCAGTTAGTTGAAAGAAATCCATTAAAAATGACAAAAACTAAATCACATTTAAGGAAAATAGCATATAAGGATATAACTTTTTTGGTAATTAAAAATGGTAACTTAAAATATGCAATTGGTAACCATATTCATTGGACTTTTCTCTTGCCAATTTAGGGGGCCATGCATTATCACACTATCCCTGGACCTAACAGATTTAGTACTTGCTCATTATATAATTGATACAAATCACATCCCATTTTCTTTATTACTACCATTTATTTAAAGTATATCACATTAGTCAAAGTATCACAATCATGGGGTCCTCCTGCTCTTTCTCCCAGACAAAGCCCTTTGAATCAAATGAGCAGGAATTGGATAGCTACAAAAAGAGGAATTACCTAATAGGTAATCCAAACAAGTTTTGCCTCATTCAATTTCAAAATCTGGGATGCAACAATTGGAATTGAATGATGCCAACCCAAAAGTGTTAAACTTTAATGCATTTGGTAGTAATCAAACATAAAAGGAAAGAGAATTAAAAGCTTTCCATATAAGCAAATTACACATAGAATTAAGGGCTACAATCCAATATTAGAAACATTGAACCTTTACATGGGTCAAGAAATCTCAAGCCCCTATATATATATATTCCTCAACTTCCCCCAACAATCCCATAAACTTTCCAATAAAAAAAATACCATGGGGAGGAGGAAAATTGAGATGAAAATGGTGAAAGATAGCAGCTCTAGGCAGGTGACCTTCTCCAAGAGAAGGACCGGTCTGTTTAAGAAAGCAAATGAGCTTGCTACTCTGTGTGGAGCTGAGATTGGTCTCATTGTTTTCTCCCCTGGAGGCAAGCCCTTCTCATTTGGGCACCCAAATGTGGAGTCAATTGCTGACAGGTTTCTAAATCAGGAGGGCTCAAAATCAAAAGCTGGTTCTTCAAATTCAAAGAATGATGAAACAGTGGAGAGGCTTAGCCAACAACTTGATGACCTGAACAAGAAGTTGGAGGCTGAGAAGAAAAGGGGACATATGCTTGACAAGGCAATACTGAAAGCAAAGGGTTTGCCCCTCAAGAGCAAGGCACCAAATGTTCGTGAGCTGAGCCAGGCAGATCTTCAAAAAATGAAGGAGTCTCTGGAACAGCTGCGCGAGAAGGTGAAAGCCAGGGCCTGTGAGATGGAGGCATCATCTTCATTGCTGCTCCTGGCAAACGAGCCTGATGTAGAGACTGATAGGACTGTTGCTAAAAATGAGTGAGAGACCTTATTTGATGAATTTTGTTAGGGCTACCAACCATGAATGTGTCTCACTTTCTCCTGATGATGTTGGTGTTAGGTAGATTTGGTTGTTCCTGAGGTAGATTTTCCTAATATGCGTAATGGGTTGAAAGATGAACTTATGTTTGTTGGTAGAAATGTTGTGTATGTTCTTAGATGTGCTAAGGTCAATTGTCTACGTGCGTGTGCGTTACTACCTATAGCATTCTTTGTCTATAAATGGTTTCCTCCACAGTCATATATACATTGCACAACGCCACAATTACGTGTGAGATGCGTACATAACTTTGAGGGCACATGTGCACATAATTACGCAATGTGTCACGTGATGCGTGCTATATATGGTGTACACGTTAAGGTTACGTGTATGTAAATTTTACTTCTAGTGGGGATTAATGGCCTTAAACAATTCTAGTAATGTACATATGGATAAGAATATTTGTGCAAATAATCTCACGGGAGAATATTCGCTTCTAGATCCTTCAACCTTCGATCTTCCTTTTCTCTCTTCCTCGATTCCTGTAAAACAGATTGGAGTAAATAGACCACACCCGGGGGGTGTTGGCCAAAGGCCCTCCGATGCCTAAGTTAGTTCGAGTGTTTGTAGGAAAACAATAGCTAAGCAAAGGGTACGGAGTAGTGTTTATGTAGGGTGTGAACCGGGCGGCCGGAGCCGTGTGTGGTGGCCGGAGCCGTGTGGAGAAAATATGGAGAGTGGAGAGGGAGAAAGAG
>NW_007362630.1:0-15805 GCF_000346735.1 Prunus mume
TCAAATGAAATGATTCTTAGAACAAGGTTAGCATCCTTTTCCTTGAAATTTTTATGGTGTGTGTTTCTACTCTTCGGGGACATTGATTAATGGTGGTGTATAGACTTTCAAAATGTTAATTTTTCTATTTTATTGTGTTCTTGATCAGAAATGTTGAGACACAAGGAGAAATAGTGCTCAACTTGCATGGAAAAGTTTTCCAAGAAAAGACAAGTGAAGTAGATAATGAGTCAAATGAAATGATTCTTAGAACAAGGTTAGCATCCTTTTCGTTGAAGTTTTGTGTTGCGTGTTTCTACTCTTTCTGGACATTGATTAATGGTGGTGTATAGAGTTTCACAATGTTAATTAATTTTTTTCTTTTATTGTGTTCCTCGTTAGAAATGTTGAGACACAAGGAGAAATAGTGCTTGACTATTGCATGGACATTTTTTTCTAAGAAAAGGCTCGTGAAGCAGATAAGGAATATTCAAATGAAATGACTCTTAAGATGAGGTGAGTCACGGAGTCCCACATTGTTAATTTTAGGGTGTTGTTAAACGAACCTTAAAATTAACTGAGTACACCTTACCACACCATCAAACTATTTATTGAATTACAATTTTACCCAAATATAAAATGACCAAAAAATATATATTGAATTGTGAAACAAATGTAATTTTATTATGTACACTTTACTCACCATATCCAACCCTAATGAAATGTGAACAAAAAATCCTACATCCGAAATCCTTAGTATTAACTCCAACTATTTGATCATCGTTATTTAGTAATTCATTGATGCATACAAATCTCATGGTACTTTCGTGAATCATAATTTATTTTTAGGTGGAATAGATACTAGTGCAACTACAATGACATGGGCGATGGCAGAATTACCAGAGGTACAGCTCCATTTTTAATTATGTATATATGTTATCAGTAACCTTGTGCTTTTAGGGTTTCATAATCATGATTGTTTAGATCCAGATCTGGAAAATTGGGAGTTCCTTTTGATAAACATCTTACAATTTCACCCTTTTATTATTAAATTTTTATAGATTTAGTTTTCTTCTTCTAGAATCTGAAGTCTCTTTTTAACAAATCATCCTATGCCGTAAAAACATGCATTAAATTTAAAGGAAATTTATTCGTTATTGTAACCAGAACTGGTCTGGTGATTCAATCGATGTTATTTGATTTGTAGATCTAAGAGTCCTATTACAATTTTAACATGTCTAGCATATTTGCTCATGGTTTGGAAATTCTTTGTTTCAAAACTGTCTAGTCTGAGTATATTTTCTCATGGTTTTGATGTATAATCTTCTGGTTTTGATGATGTACCAGAATTATATATATGTATCCAATGCTACACAAATTGGAAGTAAGAATCGGGTACATGGTTAGAGGTGAAGAAAAATTTGGGAAGCGGATTCCTTTTTCAAGGAGGCATGGCTTAGTTAAAGTGGATCAGCACAAGTGGCAGAGAAATATGAAAGCCCTCTACCAAAAAGGAAACGTAGATACCACATTGAATTTGAGGAGGTTCTCACTTGCTCATGATATCTACGCTTATTAGTATTTCCTTTCCTTGTTTAAACGAGTTTATGAATTCTATTGTATTCTGCAGGGAAATTTTTTTCCAAGAAAAGGCACGTGAAGTGGATGAAGAGTCAAATGAAATGATTCTTAGAACAAGGTTAGCATCCTTTTCGTTGAAATTTTTATGGTGTGTGTTTCTACTCTTTGGGGACATTGATTAATGGTGGTGTATAGACTTTGAAAATGTTAATTTTTCTATTTTATTGTGTTCTTGATCAGAAATGTTGAGACACAAGGAGAAATAGTGCTCAACTTGCATGGAAATGTTTTCCAAGAAAAGACAAGTGAAGTAGATAAGGAGTCAAATGAAATGATTCTAGGAATAAGGTTAGCATCCTTTTCGTTGAAATTTTTATGGTGTGTACGTTTCTACTCTTTGTGGACATTGATTAATGGTGGTCTATAGAGTTCCACAATGTTAATTAATTTTTTTCTTTTAGTGTGTTCCTCGTTAGAAATGTTGAGACACAAGGAGAAATAGTGCTCAACTTGCATGGAAAAGTTTTCCAAGAAAAGACAAGTGAAGTAGATAATGAGTCAAATTCAAATGAAATGACTCTTAAGACGAGGTGAGTCATGGAGTCCCACAATGTTAATTTTAGGGTGTTGTTAAATGAACTTTAAAATTAACTGAGTACACCCTACCACACCATCAAACTATTTATTGAATTACAATTTTACTCAAAATATAAAATGACCAAAAAATATATATTGAATTGTGAAACAAATGTAATTTTATTATGTACACTTTATTCACCATATTCAACTCTAATGAAATGTGAACAAAAAATCCTACATCCAAAATCCTTAGTATTAACCCCAACTATTTGATCATCGTTATTTAGTAATTCATTGATGCATACAAATCTCATGGTACTTTCATGAATCATAATTTATTTTTAGGTGGAATAGATACCAGTGAAACTACAATGACATGGGCGATGGCAGAATTAGCTAGGAAACAGAAACTGATGAAGAAAGCCCAAGAAGAAGTTAGAAGATGCATTGGAAACATAAAGGAAAAATCAGTGAATGAGATACAGATGAGCTTCAATACGTCAAGATGATAATCAAAGAGACTCGATTGCATCTTCTAGCTCCAATGATTATTCCAAAAGAAACCATGTCTCATTTCAAAATCCAAGGTTCTGATATTGACCCAAAAACACTTGTCTTTGTCAATGGCTGGGCAATTGCACGAGACCTTGAGTCTTGGAAGGACTCAAAAGAATTTATCCCAGAAAGGTTTGATGGCAGTTCCATTGATTATAAAGGGCAGAATTTTGAGTTTTTACTATTTGGAGCTGGTCGAAGAATTTGTCCTCGGATGTACAGGGGAATAACAACACTACAGCTTGGACTTGCAAATCTTCTCTACTGGTTTGATTGGAAATTGCTTAATGGGATGAAAGGAGGAAGATATCGATATGGAAGAAAATAGGGCGTACCATGGGTATTTTTGGTAGTTAAATAGGGTATACTTAGTTAATTTTATGTTTTGATTTAAATATTATGGTATATTTAGATCATAGGGTGTACTCATCATAAATTTTAAGACACAAGGAGAAATAGTGTTTGACTTGCTTGGACACGGTGCCAAGCAATATAATGTTATTATCCCATGGCCAATCTTCACCGTCATGGTACTAATCCATATTACTCTTACATGAACATAATATCGTCATAGTTATGTTTAACACAATACCTTTATAGTCACGTTTTATCATTCCCATTTTCCTTACCTTTTGTTCAAAAATGCTAGCAACCTTCTTTTTAACCTTCTCCTTTTTACTCATGACATGTGCCACTTTTTATACGCTTAAAACAATGTCAATACACTTAAAACAATGTTATAAATTCATTACACAAGCTAAATTTTGTTTTCCAAGTTTATACTTATTAAATGTATTGAATTTTTTATTTTTATTTTACAACTTTCTTACCATCTTATTAAAAATAATTTTTTTTTTAAACGCCAGTTTATTTTATTTTTTTTAAAAGGTTATTTATTTATTTTTAATTCAATGATAAATTTTTTTCTTAGTTACAAAAGAAGTCCATGCTATGCTAGGACAACAATTTATTATTACAGTCTGTATCCTTTGGAAAAACGAAAAGCATACTTTTTTTTATATATATTTATTAAAAAAAACCTACGTTTTTTCTTATTTAATTTTTTTATATGGTGGAAATAAAGCTATGCAAGGACTGAAGGTTTTATTAGCGCGACATATGTGTTCTTTAGAAAAACAAAAATCAAATAGTTTTTTTTATATATAAAAACCTGTCTTTTTTCTTATTTAATTTTTTAATAAGGTGGAAAGAAAGTTGTTAAAATATTGGCTTGTTGTAAAAAAAAAATATGTACATATATATATATATATATTTAATAAGGGTTAATTTGGAAAAGAAAAATTAGCTTGTGTGATGATTGATGACAATGTTTTAAGTGTAAGGGAAATGACACATGTCATGAGGAAAAGGGAGAAAGTCCAAAAGAGAAGGTTAGAGAGAAGGTTACTAGCAATTCCAATTGTTCAAATCAAATGCCAGGATCAATATTGCAATGGGTTGTGCAACAGCGGCATGATGGATTCGCTTAAGGGTTTTCCCTTTTTTGTTTATGAACCTGGCTCTCGTGCCAAGATGAAGAATATTATTTGGCTAACATTGTTGTGTGTAACACAATGAGGAATATATATACACGTAGGGTTACAATCCTAATCTCACTATTGCAGAGAGTAATTATAGGATTATACTAGAAAACCTAATATTACAAGAAATTACCTAAAATATAATACAAACGTTAGCATGAACAAGAAAAAATAATTTACCTTGGTGGGTATAATGTCATCTTCCAAACTCATATTGACAAATCCATGCTTTATTTTAAATTTTTGGTTGCACTATGAATTTGAACCACACATGTAACAATAAATTTGCTCAAATGGCCCATCTTCACAACCCTTAAACATAGTATGCATCGAGCAAAGGCCCACTAGAGTAGTTTGGAGCAATTGCTCCTCCAGTAAAGGTTTTGGATTCTAGTCCTAGCATTCGTGTAGTGTGTGCGTGAGTTTAGTATGTTGTTGATCCTCTCAATATGAAAGATTCTAAAAAAAACATAAGATGCTTAGGTTGTAATTTCGTAGAAGTATATAACATATCTTATAATAGCTTCTCTCTTGGTCACAATTCATGTTCTCTTTTTCCTTCCCGATTCTTTTAGCTGATTTTACTACTGCTAGTTGTCAATATCTATCTTCATGTATTTTACTTTTGAAATAATTATACATTCTTTGTAAGAAGTTCAATATAAATATATAGAGAATATTTACAACGGCTTTGTATAATATTTTGTTTTGAATTCAACATAATGATCCAAATGTTCATTTTCTAATTTTCATTGCTAGGATTGGCATTATATATGCAGCATGCTTAAACGTTTTAAAAACTTTGTTGTTGACATAGACTATATAGTATGCCACCCACTTTGATTCTTGGAGCTACTCATTTTCATAGGTTCCATCTTTGTTATAGATGATACTTCGGGTTGTCTCTGGTTGATTTTCCTAGAATTTTTTTTGTCAATACAGTATTGCAGATATGGGTTAGGCGACAAGGTAGTGCCCCTTTGCATTCAAGTTTGAATTCCCCTAGAGTATATTAATAATTTAGACTATTACTTGTATTTAGAAATAATTTTTATTTTTATAATAAAAAGTCAGACTGGTGTTACTTAACATGAAAATAACAAGTTAGGTTTTATTTTCTAAGGACCAATTTGGGAGTGCTTCTACAGAAAGAACTTATTCTCATACGAGCTTTATTAGAAGATCATCGAAAATTTAGTTGAAAATCCAAGTGCTTCTTGAAAATGCGCCTACAATGTGCTTCTCCATAGAGTGCTTTTATGATCCATTAGCGCGCGCTTCTAAATTGTTCTATGAAACACGGTTATAAGTGTTTCTGGTTGTCCGAAAGCACTTTTAGCCCTCCCAAAATCCCCCCCACACAAACCCTAAGTGTAACTCTAGCGTATTTGGTTGTTAAATTGTTTTTTTTCAATCCAAGTTTTGGATGGGGGATGGCGATGTGTTATTAGGGTTTGAACCTGAGACCACTAACATGCAGGTAAATACTCTTACCACTGGCTATGAACCCGTTGGCGCATATTTGGTTGTTATTGGTTACTTGAAAAGTTAGGGTTTAAATGCATGCCATAATCGACTAGTGTCATTAATGCTACAAATCATTATCGCCACCACCACCACTTCCATGCATGGTTACTACATACCATCAGTTATCGTTTTTGTAGTTCTTCGTACCGTTATAATAAAACATGAAAACTATCGAGTTATGTATAACCATTGTTAACAAAATTTCTAAAATACTATAGTTTATCCGTTCCACTCCAAACATTTCTAAACACAAATTTTTGAAAATTGAGGGAATTTTAATTTGTTTATAAATGAACCAGATTATAAGTATAAAGACAAAGATGAAGACACGAGGATGGAGCCAGGAGGTCTGTAGTTCAAAAAAATTCACCTGCCAGAAAACATCCCATAGTATTTTTCACCTACTAATTAAAAAGAGTAAGAAGGCCATGTATTTTCAAACCACCCTCCTAGACACAAAACAGCCCATGGTTTTATTTCATCTATAAAAATAACCTAAAGAGCAGTCAGTTGGAATGTGTCAACAAAAAAACCCTTCTGCCGTCTCCAGTTCTAATTCATATTTTATTAGGTTTCGGGTTCCTCTGTGTGTGTGTGTGTGTGAGAGAGAGAGAGAGAGAGAGAGAGAGAGAGAGAGAGAGATCAATGGTGAAGGCATCTGAGTTTTCTGAAGGCCAAGATGAAGAGGAAGATGATGCTAGAACTGTAGAGTCTGATCCAGGCTTCAAAATCGCATCGTTGATTTACCAGAGGTACAGTTCCATTTTTAATTATGTATATATGTTATCAATAACCTTGTGCGGTTAGGGTTTCATAATCATGATTCTTTAGATCTGGATCTGGAAAATTGGGAGCTCCTTTTGATAAATATGTTCCAATTTCACCCGTTTATTATTAAATTTTTCTAGATTTAGTTTTCTTCTCCTAGAATCTGAAGTCTCTTTTTAACAAATCATCCTATGCCGTAAAAACATCCACTAAATTTGAAGGAAATTTATTCGTTATTCAATCGATGTTATTTGATTTGCAGATCTAAATGCCCTATTAGAATTTTAACATGTTTAGTATATTTTGCTCATGGTTTTGATATATAATCCTCGGGTTTTGATAACCCTTTGGTTTTGATGATGTACCAGAATTATATACATGTATCCAATTCTACACAAATTGGAAGCTAACAATAATGGTAATGGGACCATGAAGCCTCTAAACATTTCCAAATCTTCAATCTGCTCATTTAACAGAAACCCTGCTGATTTTAACGGGTACATGATTAGAGGTGAAGACCTAAAATTTGGGAAGCGGATTCCTTTTTCAAGGAGGCATGGCTTAGTTAAAGTGGATCAGCACAAGTGGCAGAGAAATATGAAAGCCCTCTACCAAAAATGAAACGCGCACCACATTGAATTTGATGAGGTTCTCACTTGCTCATGATATCAAACCCTATTAGTATTTCCTTTGCTTTTGTAAATGAGTTTATGAATTCTATTGCATTCTGCAGGGAAAACTTTTCCAAGAAAAGGCACGTGAAGTGGATGAAGAGTCAAATGAAATGATTCTTAGAACAAGGATAGCATCCCTTTCGTTGAAATTTTTATGATGTGTGTTTCTACTCTTCGTGGACATTGATTAATGATGGTGTATAGAGCTCCACAATGTTAATTAGTTTTTTCTTTTATTGTGTTCCTCATTAGAAATATTGAGATACAAGGAGAAACAGTGCTTGACTATTGCATTGACATTTTTTTTCCAAGAAAAGGCACGTGAATCAGATATTGAGTCGAATGACGAGGTGAACCATCCTTCGGTTTGAAGTTTTTGTGGTGTATGTTTCTACTCTCTTTAGACATTGGTTAAAGGTGGTGTACACCGAGTCCCACAATGTTAATTTTTGGGTGTTGTTAAACGAACCTTAAAATTAACTAAGTATACCCTACCACACCACCAAACTATTTATTAAATTACTATTTTACCCTAATATAAAATGACCAGAAAGATTGAATTGTGAAACAAATGTAATTTTATTAAGTGCACAAATGTCAGTGAAAAATCCTACATCCAAAAACCTTAGTATTAACTCCAATTATTTGTGTCATCTTTATTTAGTCATCCATTGATGCAAACAAATCTCATGGTACTTTCGTCAATCATAATTTATTTTTAGGTGGAACAGATACCAGTACAACTACAATGATGTGGGCGATGGCAGAGCTAGCTAGGAAACCGAAACTGATGAAGAAAGCCCAAGAAGAAATTAGAAGATGCGTTGGAAACAAAGGAAATATCAGTGAACGAGATACAAATGAGCTTCAATACGTCAAGATGATAGTCAAAGATACCAGATTGCATCCTCCAGCTCCAATTATTATTCCAAGAGAAAACATGGCTCATTTCAAAATACAAGGTTATGATATTGACCCCAAAACACTTGTCTTTGTCAATGGCTAGGCAATTGCACGAGACCTTGAGTCTTGGAAGGACCCAGAAGAATTCATCCCAGAAAGGTTCGATGGCAGCTCCATTGATTATAAAGGGCAGCATTTTGAGTTTTTACCATTTGGAGCTAGTCGAAGAATATGTCCTGTGATGTACATGGGAATAACAACACTACATATTAGGGTGTATACCATGGGTAATTTTGGTAGTTAAATAGGGTATACTCAGTTAATTTTGTATTTTAATCTAAATATTAGGGTGTACTTAGAAGATCATAGGGTGTACTAATTTTAGAGTTTGTTTAACAACACCTTAATTTATTTATTTATTTTAAATCTTTTATTGTGTTCCTCATCAGAATTATTAAGACACAAGGAGAAATAGTGCTTGACTTGCTTGGTCACGATGCCAAGCAATCCCATGGCCGATCTTCACCATCATGGCACTAATCCATATTACTCTTACATGAACATAATACCTTCATAGTCACGTTTAACATAATACCTTTATAGTCACGTTTTATAGTTCCCATTCTCCTTGCCTTTTGTTCAAATCAAATGCCCAGGATCAATAATGCCACCTTCTTGGAACACATCAAACCCTATCCCTAGTTTCCATAGCCAGCTTAATTGCTTATTCCTTGCATGCCAGGGCTAGGCTAAGATTCCCTACTTATGATACTACCTACTCTCGTTTCAACGTGAGATTTTGATGATGTACCAGAATTATACAATCTTTTTGGAAGTGAAACATAATTTATTACATTCTAATTTAATGACGCTAATTAAAATTTTATTTACTTAATTCATCCGAGCCATCCTTATATTTCAATCGGGTCGTTCCCAACGGCCAGTTACCTTCTCTTTCCAAGTAAAAAAAAAAAAAAAAAAAAAGAGAAAGAAGGGAAAAGAGTCGAAGAAGAAAATTACAAAACGCCCACAGGCTTTTAGATGAAGAATGTCCCCTTGCTTGACCTGGCCTGGTGAAGCTGTTGGCTATCCCATTTTGATTTGTAAATTCGATATTTTGTTGGGTCTATTGTGTATTCGATATTAGGAAAGCATTTGCCACTCTTATAGTTGCGAGCTATTTATCTGGGATATTTCTACGTTTGGCTTGGATGATGTTTTTGTGAGCTGGTTGAAAGTTAATTATTTTTCTACCCCACATTTACTTACCAAATAAGAACACGGAATGATATATGTAACCCTTAAAAGGAAGTTACATCAAGTGTTTTGGAAGATTAATCTTTTCACTATTTTATTTAAGGCTGTTATTAGATGTTTTAGAGTTATTGTGCTTAATGAGCGCACCACTGTTTATTGGTCAATTTTTTTCATTCTTTTCCACCCATTATGCCCTTCATTTGATGTCTTCGTAAGCAATTGAATTGTGCAAATTGGGATTTATATTGATTATTATTTTTTTTTTTTTTAAGGAATAGTTTATTATTATTATTACAAATTTATAAATAAACCCAATCCTAAACATGTATTTATAAAAAAACCCAAGCACTATTTAAACATATAAACACACCCAAAACCAAAATCAACCCCAAAGTCAACTTTTTGGGTGTGTTTATAAATGGGTTTTGAGTGTGTGTAATGATGGGTTTTGGGTGTGTTTATATGTTTAAATAGTGCTTGGGTTTTTTTATAATTTCAACTCCCATTTTGGGTGTTTTAGTGAAACTCCCTATTATTATTATATATCCAAATAAGTGATGGTATAAACTAAACAGGATGGAGATTTCTCACACACACGCAACTAAGATGTCATTGGGGTTTGAATATAAGATTTCTTGTTTGCAAGTCAATGTGCTTTTGCACTTGGCTAGACCCCGTTAACAAGATTCATATTGATTCTTAAATAATTTTTTATGTCACGGCAAATCAACATTACCGCTGATATGTCATCAATACATATTGGAATTCATTATACTAGGCTTGAGGGATCCACCTATTATTCTACATTATGAAAGACAAAGAAAAAGAAATAGAGGTACGAAAACATGACCATTCTCTCTAACACTGGCTGAAAGTATATCTTAATCCTTCCTGCTCCTAAACCGGCGATGGATGCGAATGCTTCTCTAGACAAGTCAAGTTGTTGGGCTTGACAGCCGAGGCAGAGGTCGACGACGGTCACATACACCACATTATTGGCTTTGCATGGTTTCCGACCCTTACTGTATGCTGCAGTTAGGCATGTAACCTTGTATCTCCTCCCAGAGCAGCAGAAGCTATACAAAATTAAGCAAATTATTATAAATATATGAGCCTCACGGGAATTCACCACCATGTTGAATTCTTGAACCTTCCTTAATTAAAATACACAAGGCAGTCAAATAACGCCTTACGGGTATAGGGAGGATTGTAGTTGGTTGCAGAACCAGTAGTTACAATAGCTGGACTTGAAAAGAAACAAAAGATAATTAATGCTGTGAGAGAGCATGTAGCTTGCAGCTGCAACCATATGGCCGCTGTCTCTCCTCCCAGAACAGGCAGAAGCTATACAAAATTAAGCAAATTATTATAAATATATGAGCCTTACGGGAATCAAATGAAGTAAAAATTCACCACCATGTTGAATTCTTGAACCTTCCTTAATTAAAATACACAAGGCAGTCAATTAACGCCTTACGGGTATAGGGAGGATTGTAGTAGGTTGCAGAACCAGTAGTTACAACAGCTGGACTTGAAAAGAAACAAAAGATAATTAATGCTGTGAGGATGAACAAGTTGTGTAGCCTTTCCATGCCATCGCTAGTTTCTTTTATAGTGATCTAATCAAAGTTTGTTACTGCTAGAGATGGAATTGATGCCCTAATTTTGGCTTAGCATAACCATTAATTTATAGAGGTTTTTTTATGGATATTTTAATCTAGAGCTTTCACATGCACAGCACAGAATGATTGTGAAGCTTCCGAGCACAAACACATAAATAAGTATTAGTTGCACGTTCTTGTGATTAAATATTTTAAATATTGGTCTAATAACACATTTTAATCTAGAGCTTTTACATGCACATCACAGAATGATTGTGAAGCTTCCGAGCACAAACACATAAATAAGTATTAGTTGCACGTTCTTGTGATTAAATATTTTAAATGTTGGTCTAATAACATGAAAAATACTTAAGGAGATTTTAATTATTAACGTAGTAGGTGGTCGACCTTAAGCCTATAAGGTCCTGCCAAATTGAAAGGAATGTAAGATCAAGACAAGTTAATACCAAAAGAAAAAAAAAACTCATACTAGACGACAAGATCTTAAACAAACAAAAAAAATTGAAATCTTCTCAGATGATAGAACTGATGAGTGTGGAGGAGAGGAGGGAACATATATAGAATGGTTTGCAATTCAAACAAAATAAATATTTTTCTCTTTCGTTTTGCCCTTAAAAGCAAGGATATTTTTATTTTTATTTTTTATTGCATGTGATATTAACCCAATTTACCTTCTACCATGTCTTTTCCCTCATTATAAAACTTTTGTTCAGCCCATCACCACACCAAATATAAACTCTTGTTGGTTGCCGCGATTCACTGAATTTAACTAAACTTAGTTGTCGAGGTAATTCATGTTGTTTATTTGTTAGTGGATGGATATGAAATAAACAAAATCAAGCAAATTGGTATGTTGATACTCGAAGAGGAGTAGTAGTCTTTATAAGAGTATCTCTAATCAATATCAAATCCAAAAGCCAAATCTGCAAAAACATAACATCACAACTCACTCTAACTAAATAGCTTTAACCCTACGCGAGTGAATTGGCGTTCTTGTTCAAAACGTTCAAAATGACGCCCCAAGCTTGAGGCGTCTTTATTATTTAATATTAATTTTTTAACCAATGGCCCACCAAGCAGTCCTCTGGGCTTTGCAATTTTTTGAAGGTTAATTAATATTGTAGTGCAGTGAAAATAAACTTTTTTCTTATACCAGTTTGAGACACTTACTAAATATGATAAGGGACTACCAGACTCTGATTCCTTCATAGCATGATTCATCCTTGCTCCAATTCCTTCAAAACTAATTCATCATTGCTTCAATTCCTTCATACTACAATTCTGTTTTATTCCCATTCTGAATACATAACCAAGTCATGTACCCTCATAACATTTTACTATATTAAAAAAAGTGACTATTTAATTTGAACTTTCTTTTAAAAAATAAAAATAAAATTTAACGCACCCCACAAAGGAAAAAAAAAAAATTGGGATGTTAAGTAAAATAAGTAGCAACAATTTTAATTTTTTAATTTTTTAATTTTTTGGTGAAACTATTTTTTATTTTTAAGATAGGGTAAAATTGTAAATTAAGCTCAGTGCAAGCAAATTGGCACTGAAGTGCGAGCGGGAAGTTTGAAACATAATCGTTGCAAAGACGAGAGGGCAAAAGTGTAAATATACAGACGAAACGCGATTAACTTTAGGCCGGGCAGTGGGCAGAGTAGACAGTTGAGCACCTAGCGACGTGAAAGCTAAGCTACTGGTTTGCGAGAGAAGTGAAGAAGAGATTAAATTGAGAAAAAATATAGCTGTGGGTTGTAAACCCTAATCTCTCTCTCCCTCTCTCTGTCTCTCTACATTCCCATTCTGATTCTCCTATCACACAAAAAACACCCTTCAAAATCACACACTTTGCTCTTGGCCACAACCACCGAGCGACGTGAAAGCTAAGCAATTGGGTTTGCAAGATAAGTGAAGAGAATGAATTGAGAAGAAATATAGCCGTTGGTTGTAAACCCTAAATCCCCAAATCCATACAACCCTGATCTTGCTCTCTCTCTCTTTCTCTCTCTCTCACTCACATTCCCATTCTGATTCTCAATCACACGCTTCGCTCTTGGCCAAAACCCACTTGGCAGAAACTGAAAATCACGCAACTTACTTGTTCAATATTTCTTTCTTCGTTTATAGTTGAAGTGTTGATTTAATTGGTTTGGTGACAATGACGCTTGAAGATTTGAAGCTTAATCTGAGTTCTTTGAACAATCGCAACCACAAGGTCTCTGCAAAACCCAATCCCGGCCGTTCTTTCAAGCGTCCACGTTCCTCCGATTACGATTCCGATTCCAATTCTCAACCCCATCCAGTTAGGGTTTTGGGTCAGCAAACGAAGAGGAGGGTAAAGAGACAGAGGCAGATGCCTAAGGCTAAAGATATTGATGATGAAGATAATGGCGGGTTGGCGCCCTTGAAGGCAGTTTTTGATCATGGTGTCGCTGTGAGTAATTCTGAGGCTTCTTCTAGTAATTTCAGTAGCTGCAAATCGCCAGTGACAGTACTCCATCATGCCTCTCCTGTCAACGCCACAACATCCGATGAGATCAATCTGTCACCAAGAAGGGCTGCTCGGGTTGCAATGCTGAAGGCCCGATTTGCAGGTACCATCCTTAAAGCCAAACAAGATGTTCTTTATAGTGGCTCTAATGGTCTTGAAAACACCGACGACGAGATCAAGAGGTTTAAAGCTGCCGAGATGAAGAAAGCCAATGAATACATCAAGGAGCAACGGCAACGAGATAGAGAAGCTGCTCGGCTTGCCCTCGAAGAGATGGAGAGAAATGTTGTCATCGATGATAACTTCAAAACGATGAGAGACTTTGAGATGTTAATTTCTGGCGCCAACTGCTAGCATGTGGAGATATTGGAGACTGTTAAGCTAAGAGTATATGGATAGATGGATAGATAGCTTCAAGTAATTAAGATTTTTACATATAGGAAGAGGCTGCAGCATGTACAAAGTGCTAATGAGTAAGTCTACTGTCTTGTAGGCATTTCCACTATCTGTATATTTCCAAATTATAGCAATGAAAGAATATTTTGTCTCTTAACTTCCAAGCTCAAAGTATAAACTGTCTGTCGGATTTGAATATTTTGTCCTATAAACAGTTGAAAGTAACTTCAAACAAAACAGTTTAGTCAATATAGGTTAGAAGTTAAACACGATAAACGTTAAAGGCACAAACTTACTTCACAAGATTATTAAAAAAGTCAGCTCTTTCTAAGGCATAAACAGTTGAAAATGATAGTAACTTCAAACAAAACAGTTTAGTCAATTTAGGTTAGACGGGAAACAAGGTTACAGTGTCTAACACGATAACCATTAAGGGCGTCAACTTTCTTGACAAGAATCAAGATTATAAAAAAAGTCGATGCATTTTTCGGTTTTCAACTATTCATGCAATCAATGATCACAAAGGCAATAACTGCAGGTGCTTTCACTCTGTGAACCACTAGTATGATTTTCTTAGCTGTCATCTGTTACTGTAAAAGTATTAAAGAAAATCTCTATTTCTTCTAACAATCTCTTATCCTGAAAATCTAATCCTCCAGAATCCCTGTCTAGTATATAGAGATGACTCAGATGACATCATGAATGAAATACTCACAAACTTCTCCCGAATTGTACAGGATAGTGACCACCTTCCTTTGATGCTCTTCTGCACTTTCATCTCTCCTGTTGGCAGTGTACTTTAGCTTTCTGCACACCTGCAATGTATAAAATAGACGCATTATCTCTCTGTTAATCGCACTTCCTTGCTATTTGACTTCTAAATTCTCAAGCATGACTGGAATGACAAAGGGTGAAAATTTAAGGAAACCTATCAGCCAGTGTTCATTCTAAAACCAACTGGACAAAAGTAAACTGACTCATTGTTACGTTTGGAGTACTAACAAAAAAAGAAAAGGCAAGGAAAGCTTCAATTTAATCCGTTAACATGCCCACTGGACAAGAACAAAAACCAAGGGAACACAGATTGCAAGACATAGAAATGGTCACATGGAGCAACTGATTGACACTAGCAATTTGATCCGTCTTTAAGAATTCAATAGAGCTCAAAATAAAAGTGGAATTTGCATGCTCAAATAATTGGGTGCAAGAATCATCAAATACAGACCTCATCCACTCAGGAACCTTATGCAGTTTTAACAATGTGACTGTTACATGAACTCTTACATGAATTTTGATGCTAATCATGGAACTCACATTTGTCCCTTAAATTGGAAATTCCCCACCCCAAGATCATTGATAGGCAGAGGCCACAACTCATAGCCACTATGAGGAACTGTAGATAATTAGGCCTTCTACTACAGCCACTACAGACATTAGGTACTCCATGGTGCATATCAATTCCTCCCTGGTTCTATTCCTCTGATCAGATATTCTGGTAAACAACTCCAACAGGCATGGTGAAGCGACCAAAGGAGATATAGTCTGCATAGGTCATGGCAGTAGATTCAAATAAAGGAAATTTGCTGCATCCTATCTGGCTGTAGATTCAAAAGAAAAATGCAATTGTTTATGGTTGGTTGAATTTAATAGGATGAACTAACCTTCTTAACAGTAATTTATAAGAAGCACCAATATTAAGACTTCTCCACACCTTCTAAAACCTGAAAATAATGGCTTTTAAAGCTACTATGAGCACTTGATTTGCAGAATGGTTAAAAATTAAGGGGGAAAAATGCCAATTACTAGGAGACATTCATGATTACACCCGTCTGCAGCTCCTGTGGTGAGAACTATTAACTAAAGAAGAAGACAAGCTTTCTTATTAAATTCCTGTAGGAGCAAGCAAAGCTGGAATCAGCAAAATTA
>NW_007362630.1:17141-32149 GCF_000346735.1 Prunus mume
GAGAGAGAGAGAGAGAGAGAGAGAGAGAGAGCGTAGGACACGTGGACGGTGGGAAATTGAGGATTGAAAAGAAGCAGAGCAAGCGCGTTGCTGAATTTGAAGCATAGTCATCTTCTGATGCTTGGTAGCGTTGGAGGTGCTGTGACTGCGAGTCCCTCCAACTACATTTTGCGAGCGTGTGATGTGAAGGTGTTTGAATTTTGGCGCCAGAGAATTTCGGGTTTTATCACGCTAGCGGGGTAACACTAGGAAAAAAGGGCCTAAATAGTAAATACTGTTCCAACCGGCCAAACAAACTAATCCCATCGGTTTAATTTGTGAGTTGAAAAATAGGAGACTTTTGATTCAGTTCAAAATGAGGGAAGTATTTATAAAGAAGGACAAAATTATAGTGTTTGTACAATAATGCTTTTATTCATTTTTGTATTGCCTAAGGAGTCTGATTCTTCTTTTCATATGACGTCAAGGGAGTTTTGCTTCCTGATTGCCATATAGAGCCAAAAAGGATGGAACTTATACTTTATCTGCTGGGATGATCCTTCACGTCAAATGAAGTTGATGATGTTTCTTTTATCATGAGGTCGTCACATGGAGTTATGCTTCCATCATGTTATCTATATTGTGTAGTTCGTCTTCTCCTAAGTTATTTCAGTATGAGTTGTCGTTGTCTTCTGCTTCAATTTGTTATGCTATCTAGTTATAGATTTCATCAAAAAAATTTCCTCCTATTTTGCTTATCCTAAATTCATATGTGTCATCTGGTCTCCTGGATGTAGTCTCTAAATAAATCTTGATAAAGTTGGGTTAGTGAAGAAGGTTCAAATTCATCATCGAACAATTGTTGCTTAGCTATTGTTGCTCATCTGTATTTTTGATCGTCTTGCTTGGTAAAGATCTCCGTACTTGTGGATTATGTTGGACTAAGCAGTTCATTATTGGAAATAATAATACTATGTTGTGCTCTATTTGGGGAAATACTATATGTAAATCATTCTTGGGGTATGCTGGTGAAATCTAATTTTGCGTTCTTCCAGAGAGGGATATATATATATATATAACTTCTTTTAATTTTGAGGAAAATGAATCTAAATGATGACTATTTTCAATATAAAGTTTACCTAAATAATCATACTTTACTAAAAATGCTGGAGTAATTGTGATAGTTTTTTGGTTATGCTCTAAATGCAATTCTCTATATTCCACCATGTTAATTCTAGCTAAATAAATAGTATAATGAGAACAGCTTTTAGTAATAATTTTTACACCAAGTTGTGTATTATTTTTTAAATTAAAAAGAAAAGCTTGAATGTATAACTAAAGAGAAGTATTTTGCTCATATACTAATATATCATATGACTCTTAATATCTTATGGTAAAAATCTTTACCTTTCTCTAGATAGGGTTTGAAGAAGATATGGATTTTTAGTTTTTCACTCAAGGGAAAATTCTCTATTATGCTCAAGTAAGTTGGGCTCATTAACCTCTTTTTCTTGTAAAATTATGCTTAAATTTTGACATCTTAAATTAATAATTCTAAAATTTCTTACTATTGTATCATGCTCTTTCTTTTGCTCTTCATGTTTTTCTTGCAAAAAAGAAAGATGTTGTTTTGCTCTTTTATAATATCATAATTATATGCTAAAAACTCTTGTTCAAGGGCTTTAATAAGTTTTTCATGCCTTCTTCTCATGCTGTCATTATTAGTTCTAATATTCTAAAAATTATCTAAAAGAACTTTTTGTTTATCTGCTAATGATACTTGAGTACGATATTTTAAAACAGGATTTCTAACTTCTTGTACTTGAATTCCATTATAATAATACGTATTTACTACTGGTCTTGTTTACATTTCATATCTCTTGTGTTGACGAATTATATCTATAAACAATAAGAATGTTGACTAGACTTTCGTTGTAGTTTTACCGTCCCATGAGGGTTAGAATGACCTTAGTGACAAGTCTTGAGCGTTGTCGAGTTAAATGGTTTATGCGTGATTTTAGGATATTATTATATAATTTAAATTGCAGAAATCATATGTTATACCAGGGTTGAGTTTTACGAAATAAAGGATTTTATGTGATTAATGTAATTAGGTATGTATACGATGGTATTAAAGAGTATAGAATGTTAGTTTACAGTGCTATACGCACTACCCCACGTACCCCCCCATATTGTGATTATGTTGAGGGCTTTAAACCCGTGCGGCTGGTGAAAATGTAGCCAGGCCCAAAGCAATCAATATAATGGCTGGTGAGAATGTAGCCAGGCTCAAAGTGAACAGTATGATGGCTGGTGAGAATGTAACCAGGCCCAAAGCGGGCAGTGAGATATGCTTGTGAGGTCACACGTGTCGTAAGAGTAGCCGGAGAGTTGACAGACCTCATACGTGGCCAGGTGCGTCTCGACGTATGAGGGGAGATATGTGATATTGTGATGAGGTCGCACGTGTCGTAGAAGTAGCCGGCGTGTTGACAGACCCCATACGTGGCCGGGTGGGTCCCGACGTATGAGGGGAGTTATTAATATTGTGTTGAGGTCGCACGTCTCGTAGTAGTAGCCGGCGTTTTGACAGACCCCATACGTGGCCGAGTGCGTCCCGACGTATGAGGGGAGATATGATTGTGTGACAGAAGAATGCTTGCAAATAAATTACTATGGCACTAAAAGAACAGCTGAAGCACTTATTCCACTCCTCCAGTTATCCGATTCACCAAGAATTGTTAACGTTTCTTCCTCCACGGGGAAGTTAGAGAACATACCAAGTGACTGGGTTAAAGGCGTTTTTAGGATTCCGAATACCTAACAGAAGAGAGAGTAGATGAGGTATTGACACAGCTACTAAAAGACTTCAAGGAGGGTTCAATTGAAAGCAAGGGCTGGCCTGTTTATCCTGCAAATAGTCTCAAAAGCGGCAATAAATGCATATACAAGGATTCTAGCCAAGAAATACCCCAACTTCCTCATCAATTCTGTCTGCCCCGGCTATGTCAAGACAGATATAAACTTCAATACCGGCATCTTGTCCGTTGTAGAAGGTGCTGCAAGTGTTCTGAAGTCAGCATTGCTGCCCAGTGATGGCCCTTCTGGCCTCTTCTTTGTTCGGTCTGAAGTATCATGTGCATGATTGAAGCTGATCAATTTGTGCTAATGCATTTCATTTGTTGGGGCAGCATCTTGGATTTTCAATGTAACAAAGTATATTGTTAAAATTTATATGTAAATCAGTGATGTGACAAGTTTGTTTGTTAACTAAAATGGATGCATGCTCATTAATTTCTATCTTTAGAAATCTTCCCTAGATTGGTTTATTGTTCTTCTCCAAATTTGACCAATACTCTCCTTAATTTTTTTTAGGTTGTGAAAATATTAAAATATTAAAATATTCAAAATTAATAATAGCATCTTGATATTTTAGCCACTGAAGAACAGAGTTTCTATTTTGAATGAACTGAATAAACTAGACAATAAGATCGCGTGCTCTCCAAGAAATTAGAAGGCTCGACACTTCCTAGAACTGGCAACAACTAGTTCTTGTTCAAAACACGACCTCGTTGCGGCTTTGGCGGCATAGGCAGGTTCTTAATGTCCAGAATTTGAATTTTCTTTCTCTTGTTTTGCAACTCTTGATAGCTTTGGTGAAGCTTTTTCTTACTGTTCTCCAACTTCTCTTCATCATCCCAATCTCGTCGGTGATGAAGATGATGAGTAGATTTTGTGGGCCCCTTAGGGTTTTGTTGGCTCTCCAAAAAATCAGAAGGCTCTGGGCACTTCCTCGAACTGGTCTTGCTCAAAACCCGGCCTCGCTGAGGCTTAGATGGCAAAGGCAAGTTCTTGACCTCTAGAAGTTGAATTTTATTTCTCCTGTTTTGGAACTCTTGGTAGCCTTGGTGAAGCTTTCGCTTGCTATTCTCCAACTTGTCTTCATCGTCCCAGTCTTGACGTCGATGATGAGCATCAGATTTTCTTGGCCCCGTAGGCTTTTGTTGACAAGAAGATGGAGGTGGTGCGCTTAGCATAAAGCGGAAGGTCTCCAAATCCTTGCCTTTGCCATGAGATGGTGGTTTCTTGGGCTTCTGGAGAATTGCCAAGTGGCGCTCATCAAGTTTGATGTCGTCATAGACAACGTCAACGTCAACAGGAGGCTCTCGCTCGCATTGCTGCTCCTTCAAAGCCTGATCGCAAACAAACTTCATCTTGTCTGAAAGAGAAAAGATTATAGCAAAATTGGGAAACCCTAAATCACAGTAGCTAGTGTTTACAAAAGCCTCACGCTACATACGTATATATATGTAGTTTCCTGTTTCCTAATCTCATTGGGAAAACGAATATTTTATTCTAATTAATTATAATGTACTATTAAATTTTTATTAGACATAAGAAATTAAACCAACCAAACAAACACTTAAGTTGCCAACTCACGTTTAGAATTATCTTATCTCGCTCGATATCCTTGGGCTGAAATTAGCTCGGGTCCCAAGTTTTCTGTTTTCTTGATTTATTCTCCTGATAGGACAAGAATTAAATACCCAAGTTTTTTGTTTCTTTTTTTCGTGCCAGGGTTCTATTTCACTTAAGTGTTACTACTTCCATTTCTTACTACTAAACCAAGTATTACTAATCTAATTATAAAATTAAAAAAATTATAGGAAATTCATTTTCATGTATATATATATATATATATGTAGGAAAATATTATCTTACTACAGAGTTCACAAATATATAAATATATCTATATAATCAGGGGAGGCTCTAGAGCCTCCAAGCTCATTCCAGTTTTTATATATACCCATTATGATACTATATATAAAATTAAAATATAAAAATATAAAAATTATACATGTTTAAACTTTGAAAAAGAAACTTCTTAAGGACGAACACTTTTTCGCTTTACCAATTATTTTTCAATAATTCAATGAAGGCTGAAGTTCGAGCTATCAAATAAGTGTGGTGATTGAGGATTTCTTTTAGTTTTGAATTTCTTCCTTTATCTGTTTTGGGAAATTAGTCTAGAATTTACATTTTCAGTCCCGATCTTGAAGAATTTTTTGGTGTACATATGTACGTAAATATGTCTTATTATACTAGAATTTGAGATTTGATCAAGAATTTGATAAAGTTTGTTTAGATAAACTGTAATTTATATTAATTTACAACTGAAAATAAAGCGCTAATAAAACAAAAATACTGAAAATCTCCATCAATCAAGCATGTAGGTTATTTATTTACTTTCTTGTAGTGAAAATATTTAAATATTCGAAACAATATGGCATTAATAATAGCATCCCGATATTTTAGCCACCAGTGTTTTTAATGCGTCAATTACATATTGAATTGAAGAACAGAGTTTCTATTTTGCCTCGTTTACATTATTTTACTTTCATATACTCTCTCTCCATCAAGATATTCATCTGATTTAGTTACCGTTGGAGTTGGACTGAAATTAGCTTTGGTTCCCAAGTTTTCTAAGCACGCCTCTTCTCTCTTCTCTGCGTTTTCCAAGCACGCCTCTTCTCTCTTCTCTGCGAGACTGAGCCTCTTCTCTCTGCGAGACCAAGCACCCCTCTTCTCAAATTCTTCTCTTCTCTCTCTTCCCCTCTCTCCTCGCTCTTCTCCTCTTCTCTCTTCTCCTCTCTCCTCTCTCTTCCTCCATCCCCTTAGTCTCTGCATCAGAGAAGTTCACTTTGACTTTCATTGAACAAAATATAGAGGGTTCTATCTTCAGCCATCTGTCGCAACAAAACACTCGCAAATAAAGCATTGATTTTTAACAGATACAGACCTATTTCATCCCCTTCAACCTCACTTCTAACCTTGGACTTGAACAACACATTGAAAATTACCCAAACATGTCAAGATTCTATTATATATGAGTTATCTTCTTCGTTTGATTAGGATTTTGCTTCTAGGAATAGACTGTTTGATTAGGATTTTGCCCCTGGTTGTAAACTTTTTGCAAAATTTGAGGGGTTCTCTTCGATTTGAGGAAAAAAGTTGGAATTATTGTTAATAAAAAAAATTAAAACAAAATTTTGATTTATTCAAGAAAATAAAGTTAATTTCAGTCTGTTGTATGAGAGATTATATAAGGATAGCAAACCCATCTCACTTTTCGCTACTTTGTTTTTGTTCTTCACTGTCACTTCATAGTTCACTTCATTCAATATCTCATCAACTAGAACAAAGATTTCCCTTTCAGAGTAAACCCTGATAACCCTTTTTGGTTCTCTACCAATTTGTTTTGTTGATCATGGCTTCTTCTTCACTGGGTTCTTTCAATCTCTCAAGTAGGAGCAAAAGAGAAAGAGATGAAGCATAAGAGACAAAGGGAAGATAGGGTATTTGACAATGGAAGATTTTAAAGGCATAAATTTTTATTCTTTGTGTCCTTATGATCAACTGACATTGGTTGCCACTGTTCTTTTTGAAAAAACTGAGCAGGAGAAACAATTGAAGAAGGAGGAGCACCAGAGAAGCACCACAAGTTGCTTCTTCTTCTTCTCCAAATGCATCACCCTATTTTCATCCCTTGGTCTTGAAAGAAATCTAAAGCAAGGGATGAAAGGTTGCTGCAGACACACATATTTGCAAGTTTATATTGTAATATATATTGTTCACAAGAAGCAGTGGATTTACCCTACCTGCTGGATATGTAAGGTAAGTATATAACTTTACAATCAATTACAAGTAATTGCATAATCAAGATCCCTATAATTAGTCACTTTCCTGTATTAGAGTCAGTGGCCTCCTTTGGCTTATCACCGCCCCTGCCCCCTGGGAATAGACTGTTTGATTAGGATTTTGCCTCTAGTTATAGACTTTTTGCAAAATTTGAGGGGTTCTCTTTGATCTGAGGAAAAAAGTTGGAATTATTGTTAATAAATAAAATTAAAATAAAATTTTGATTTATTAAAAAAAAATAAAGTTATTTCCAGTCTGTTGTTTGGTGCAAGAATGAATAGGACATGGCTCAAAACCTACCCAACCCAGCCAGCCTAATCCAATGCTTTAAAACCTATCCTAACCAGTCCAAGCCAGCCCACCAAACGGGGCCCAAGGACTGTATGAGAGATTATATAGGATAGCAAACCCATCTCACTTTTCGCTACTTTGTTTTTGTTGTTCACTTTCACTTCATAGTTCACTTCATTCAATATCTCATCAACTAGAACAAAGATTTCCCTTTTAGAGTAAACCCTGATAACCCTTTTTGGTTCTCTACCAATTTGTTCTGTTGATCATGGCTTCTTCACTGGGTTCTTTCAATCTCTCAAGTAGGAGCAAAAGAGAAGGAGATGAAGCATAAGACAAAGGGAAGATAGGGTATTTGACAATGGAAGATTTTAAAGGAATAAATTTTTATTCTTTGTGTCCTTATGATCATCTGACATTGGTTGCCACTGTTCTTTTTGAAAAAACTGAGCAGGAGAAACAATTGAAGAAGGAGGAGCACCAGAGAAGCACCACAAGTTGCTTCTTCTTCTCCAAATGCATCACCCTATTTTCATCCCTTGGTCTTGAAAGAAATCTAAAGCAAGGGATGAAAGGCTGCTACAGACACACGTATTTGCAAGCTTATTTTGTAATATATATTGTTCACAAGGAGCAGTGGATTTACCCTACCTGCTGGATATGTAAGGTAAGTGTATAACTTTACAATTAATTACAAGTAATTGCATAATCAAGATCCCCATAATTAGTCACTTTCCTGTATTAGAGTCAGTGGCCTTCTTTGGCTTATCACCGCCCCTCCCCCCCTCCCCATCCGCAAGCAAAGCGAGTGAGGAATAAAGTGAAGCTTGGAGATCGAGGACGAGAAACGAGGCAATGACAACCCCTTAGTGAAGACATCAGCAATTTGATCCAGAGAAGCCACAAAACCAACATGTAAGGCTTGAGCAACAACCTGTTCACAAACATAATGATAGTCCACATCAACATGATGAGTCCAAGCCTGGAAAAAGGGATTAGAAGCAAGAGAAATGGAGCTAATATTATCACTCCAAAGCTGAGGAGGAGACAAAGGTTGATGCAAGTCAGCAAACAAAGAACGAAATTAGGATAAAGCACCAGCTGTGTAGGCAAGTTGACAGTATTCGACCTCCTCCTTGAGCGAGAAACACCATGCATGTTTGTTAGAGCTCCCATAAACCAAATTGGAACCCAAATAAATGCACTACCCACCAATGGATTTACGATCACCAAGATCACCAGCATAATCAGCATTAGAAAAGGCCGTCAAAGCCATAGGACTCGGCTGATAGACAAGGCCATCGGCGTAAGTGAACTTTAAACAATGGAGGATCCATAGCAATCCAATGAAGAGTGGTAGGACTATGCATAAACTGATAGACCTAGTTAACAACAAAAGCAATATTTGGGCATGTTAAGGTGAGGTACTGAAGGGCCCCAACAACACTATGGTACTTAAAGACATCCGAGAAAGGTTCATCATCCAAAAGGCTAAGACGTCGACCAAAGAGAGCAGGTGTAGACACAGGCTTGCAATCAATCATATTATTCTTCTTGAGTAAATCCAAAATATATATATACTTTACAAGGAGCAGTGGATTTATCCTAGTTGTTGGATACATAAGGTAAGTGTATAACTATACAATCAATTACAAGTAATTACATAATCAAGATCCCCATAATTAGTCACTTCTTGTATTAGCATTATTATCAGTAACCAGAGTGTTGTTAGTCTACAACCCAAACCACCAGAAGAATGAATGTAACTCATGATGCACGTGTCTGTTAGGATGGTCACGTGTCTGTTAGTTAGAATGAGCTGGCTAATGAGCTGGCTGGTTGTTATTGTTGTTAATCTGTTTTTAACTTAATTCACTAGTTAGTTAGCTAGAAGAGATATATAAGTCTGATTGTAAACACTGTAAAGGAATTAAAATGAGAAAATTAGTTTGAGCACTCTACTTTCTCTCTCGTTCTGTTTCGCTTATTCTCTCTCTCTCTTTCAATACTTCTAGTCTGAGAAGCTTGGTCAGGTTCATCCATGGCTTCCATGAAGAAAGCTTTCATGGTATCAGATCATTACCTCTGCATATCTGATTGATTTCTATATTCCGCTGCTCATTTCTTTGCTCGTATCTCTCTAGCTCGTCTTTGTGAGGTTCTGCTTTCTTCTCAATTTTTTTTTTCATATCTTTGTCAATTTTCTTCATCTCCATTCTCGATTCTTGTCTGTTCGAATTGGTCTGGCAATACACTCTCTTGCTTCGTTTCTCTCTGAACACAGTCTGAATTTCAGAATTTCTGCACTAGTTGATTGTGTGCCTAAACCCTAGCTTTTGTTGAAAATGGGGAAAAGCTCTGTTACACCGATTGATTTGCTTCATAATGCCTCCAATTATATTACTTTGAAATTGGATGATACAAATTACATGCAATGGAGCTATCAGGTTGCGAAATTTCTCAAAGTTTATCGACTTTCTGATTTTCTTGATGGCACGGTTACGGTGCCTACTAATCCTAATGGAGATGATTATCTAGACTGGGAAGCAATGGATACTGCTATTTTGAACTTAATTGCTGCGAGCCTCTCCGATGATGCTTTTTTTGAGATGATGAATTGTAAGTCTGCTACAGAGGCCTGGAAAACACTGCGAGATCGTTATTCTTCGATCTCTGAGCTTAAGATCATGCATCTTAAGAATAATTTGCATGGAATGCAGAAAGGAACTGATGCTATAGATGTCTATTGGAAGAAGGTTCGTACAGCTAGACAGCAATTGTCAACTGCTGGTCATTCTATTTCTGACCAGGATATGATTTTGCTTATTCTCAAAGGCTTACCTGTGGAATACAATCCCTTCAAATCTCATATCCGTGCTCGACCAGTTCGAGTTACTCTTCCAGAGCTGCGTGATTTACTGCTCGAAGAAGAATGTGATTTGGATGTTGCTAAGTCCTTTAATTCTCCGATCATGACTGCTATGGTTGCGCAGAAAGGCACCGTATCCTCTTCACCACCTGTTGCTCATGGTGATAATTTTCACTCTAGTTTGGTTGATCGTGGAGGTGCTAATCCAAATTGGCAATCTAACTGGAATCGACGCTCGAATTATCGTGGTCGTGGCTCTTGGTCTCGGGGCAGATCATGGAATAATGGTGCCAGAGGCAATACTTGGAATAATAATGGTCCTAACTGGAATGGTGGTAATAATGGTGGTAATAATGGTCAGTGGAATCATGGTGGTCAGTCTGGAAATTCCTATGGTCCCTGGAACCAAGGATCTGGTTCGTGGAATAACAATGCTGGTTTCAGTAACAATGCTGGTTTCAACAATACTAGTTCATGGCATTCTCCTGTTGGTCCATGGCATCCGGGGGGCAACTTAGGTTCTTCTACTCAGTATTTTGTCTCTCCGAACTCCAGCCCTGGTGTTTTGTCACCCTCACCTACGGCTCCACCAATTTCAACTGCTGCATCTTCTCCAGCTACTGAAATATGTCAAATTTGTCTCCAGTTTGGTCACACAGCTCCTAATCGCCCACATCACACCAATTTCTCATATCAAGGCACGCCTCCATCTCCAGCCCTTACAGCTCTTACTGCAACTGCTACTGGCTCATTCTCAGATCCCAACATATGGCTGACAGACAGTGGTGCTACTAACCATATGACATCCGATCTTCAGCTGCTCTCCAATGTCACTCCTTCCACTTCCACGGATAATGTTACTATAGGTAATGGTACTAGACTTAGGATTGCTAATGTTGGTAGTTCCTCTCTTGTCTCTGGTCATCAAGTCTTTCATCTCCCTGAGGTCTTGCATGTTCCTACTCTTGCCACTAATCTGTTGTCAGTTCATCGGTTTTGTCTTGATAACAACTGCCAGATTTTATATAATGCTTTGTGGTTCCAAATCCAGGATCTGCAGGGGCGAATTCTGTATCAAGGACAGTGCCATAATGGTCTTTATCCACTTCCAACAAGGACACCTTCTCTTTTTCCTAGCCAAGCTGCTTTTCATGGTCACAAAGTGTGCCATACTCTGTGGCACTATAGATTAGGTCATCCTTCTCATGATATTACTAGTTCTATGTTAGTCAAAGCTCATATTCCCATTTCTCCTAGTTTCCCACATATGTGTAGCTTTTGTTTACAAGGCAAGATGTGTAAACAACCATTTCCATCTTTACATGTTAGGTCTCAAATCCCTTTTGAAGTGATACACTCGGATGTCTGGGGTCCAACTCCCTATTCCTCTCTGCATGGTCATAGGTACTATGTAATTTTTCTTGATGAGTGTACCAACTTCTGTTGGTTATTTCCATTAATAAAGAAATCAGATTGTTTCCCTACTTTTGTCCATTTTCTTGCCTACATTGAGAATCAGTTTGCCACTTCCATTAAGACTTTCCAATCCGATGGTGGGGGTGAATATGTTAGTAAAGATTTTCAGAACTATCTTGGATCCAAAGGGATTTTACATCATAAATCTTGTCCTTACACCCCTGAGCAAAATGGAAGGGCTGAAACGAAACATCGCCACTTAGTTGAAACTGCTATTACACTTCTCAGTACTGCTGCTCTTCCTTCCAAATATCTTTTTCATGCATTATCCACAGCTAACTATCTCATTAATAGGATGCCTTGCAAGTCTTTAGGTATGCAATCTCTTTTCTCTAAGCTGTTCCACAAAGACCCCAATATTACTCTTTTGAAGGTGTTTGGATGTGCATGCTACCCTTTATTACGCCCCTATACTCAATCTAAAGTGCAACCTAGGTCTGAACAATGTGTCTTTTTGGGGTATTCTTTGGATTATAAAGGTTATCTTTGTCTGGTACCCAAAACTGATCGCATTTACATCTCTCGCCATGTTGTTTTTGATGAGTCTTGTTTTCCTTTTAAAAGTTCTTCCTTTTCCCCAGACACTACCAAACCACTAGCATTCACACCACTACGCCCTTCACTTTCTCCTAGATCTTATCTACATTCTGCAAGCAGTCCTAGACTTGATGGTTTACCAGAGACTTCTTCTTCTACTAAGCAATTAGCAAGTCCAGTATCTAATGGAAGGGAAGTTGTACCTTCTGTTGATGTTATTGATTCTTCTACTGAGTTTGTACAGGATGAGCTGCTGCCACTACAGGATCAGGTACCAACAGAGTCTTCCACTCAGTCAGCCTCATTATCTTCTTTTCCTACGCATGCCTTGGATCAGTTCCCTTCTTTAGATATGATTGTGGACCTTCCTGCTCCACCTGTTAACTCACATCCTATGCAGACTCGCTCCAAGTCTGGAATTATCAAGTCTCGCCATGGTTTCTTGGTTGCCAAGTCCACAAGTGGTCCGTCTCCTTTCCATGAACCACAAACTTATTCTCAGGCTGCCAAGGTTTCAGAATGGAATCATGCTATGGGTGATGAGTTTCAGGCTCTTGAAAAGCAACATACTTGGACTCTTGTTCCTTATCAACCTTCCATGAACATTGTTGATTGTAAATGGGTGTTCAAACTTAAAAAGAATGCTGATGGTTCCATTTCTCGGCACAAGGCTCGGTTGGTTGCCAAAGGGTTTCATCAAGAAGCTGGTCTTGATTATGATGAAACATTCAGTCCTGTTGTCAAGCACTCTACAGTTCGATTGGTCCTTGCTTTAGCTGCTCAATTTCATTGGTCTATTAAACAACTTGATGTGAAGAATGCTTTTCTTCATGGTGTTCTTCATGAGGAAGTATATATGCAACAGCCCCCAGGTTTTGAAGATTCTGCTCATCCTCATCATGTGTGCCGCTTATTGAAGTCACTTTATGGGTTGAAACAAGCTCCTTGAGCTTGGAATGAGCGATTCACTACTCATTTGCTCACCCTTGGTTGTGTTCAATCCTTGGCTGATACATCTCTGTTTGTTCGCGTGTCTGGGAGTGATATTCTTGTTCTCCTCTTGTATGTCGATGATATCATCTTAACTGGGAATAATAGTGTCTTGATTCAGCAGACCATTACAGCTCTCAGTCGTGAATTTGATATGAAGGATCTCGACCAATTAACCTATTTTCTAGGACTTCAAGTTCAGTATACTTCCACAGGCATTCATGTTAATCAATCCAAATATGCCACTGATCTTCTTCTTAAAGCTGGTATGAATCAATGCAAGCCTTGTTCTACACCTTGTTTACCTACAACAAAGTTACTCAAGTTTGATGGCACACCTCTCTCGGATCCAATGCTCTATAGAAGTCTAGTGGGAGGGCTTTAATATCTTACCTTCAGCAGGCCTGATATTGCTTTTGCCGTGAATACTCTTTGCCAGTTTATGCATACTCCTACAGATACACATTTTGCTGCTGTCAAATGTGTGCTGCGCTATTTGGCTGGTACTCTGACTCACGACATTCATTTCACCTCTGGTGATGTTTATCTGCAAGCCTATTCCGATGCAGACTGGGCAGGTGATGTCAATGATCGTCGATCCACGACAGGGTATGTTGTCTTTCTCGGTAATAATCCTATCTCTTGGTGTGCTAAGAAGCAGAACACTGTCTCTCTTTCCTCGACTGAAGCAGAATACAGGGCTCTTGCTCTCACTGCCGTTGAGTTATCCTGGATCCGCCAACTTCTACGTGATCTTCATATCTTTCTTGATCGTCCCCCTGTTCTTTGGTGTGACAATATTTCGGCTTTAGCCCTTGCTAGCAATCCTGTGTTTCATGCACGCACTAAGCACATTGAGATCGATTTCCACTTTATCCGTGAGCGTGTTACTAGAGGTGATATGTTGGTTTCTCATATTCCTAGTAGTAATCAACTGGCTGATATATTCACCAAAGGGCTGCATACTTCTCAGTTTTCGTATCTTCGAAACAACCTAATGCTTAGTCCCCCAAGCATTAGCTTGAGGGGGGATGTTAGTCTACAACCCAAACCACCAGAAGAATGAATGTAACTCATGATGCACGTGTCTGTTAGGATGGTCACGTGTCTGTTAGTTAGAATGAGCTGGCTAATGAGCTGGCTGGTTGTTATTGTTGTTAATCTGTTTTTAACTTAATTCACTAGTTAGTTAGCTAGAAGAGATATATAAGTCTGATTGTAAACACTGTAAAGGAATTAAAATGAGAAAATTAGTTTGAGCACTCTACTTTCTCTCTCGTTCTGTTTCGCTTATTCTCTCTCTCTCTTTCAATACTTCTAGTCTGAGAAGCTTGGTCAGGTTCATCCATGGCTTCCATGAAGAAAGCTTTCAAGTGTCATCAACATAAATCAATAGATAAATGACAATTGAGGCATCAATAAATACAAAGAGAGAAGAATAAGCTTTGGAGGCAACAAAACCCAATGTCAGCAAATGAGAAGAAAAACATTGAAACCATGTATGAGGAGCCTGTTTAAGGCCATAAAAGGATTTGTTAAGGCGACAAACATAATCAGGTTTATGAGGATCAATAAAACCAGATGGCTGACACATATACACCTCCTCTGTCAAAGAACCACGTAGAAAACCAGTTTGAACATCCAGCTGACGAATAGACACTCAAAATAATTATGGTTTAAAACTAATATATTTATTATTCTCTCAAGAAGGAATATATATACTACATATAGAGTGGTTACAAATAGGAAATATGTACAAAATCTCCTAATTCTACTAAAATTAGATAATTATAACAAAATATAAATTCTATTCCTAATAGGAACATTGACTCATGCCAACACTCCCCCTCAAGTTGGTGCATAGATTTCGGTAATTCCCAACTTGTCAAGTGAGTATTCAAATCAGCGTTTTGACACGTCATAAGTCAACATATCTGCAAGCTGCTCTGAAGAAGGCACAAAAGGTATAGAAATTAACTTATGCTCCAGCTTCTCCTTAATGAAATGCCGATCAACTTCTACATGCTTAGTTCGATCATGTTGCATCGGATTGTTAGCAATTTCAAATGCAGACTGATTATCACAGTGGAGCTTTGTAGTAGCATTCGGTCTAAACCCAATTTCAGCAAGTAACCACCTCAACCACAGTACCCTTGGGCAATCCCTC
>NW_007362630.1:32193-43456 GCF_000346735.1 Prunus mume
GTAACTAGGTTACCACCAACAAAGGTGAAGTAACCTGATGTAGAACGTCTATCTATAATATTCCCTGCATAATCTGTGTCAGTGTAACCTTCTAGATCCAAGTGACCATTTTTCTTAAATAATAAACCTCTCCCAGGAGCAGACTTTAAGTAACTCAGAATACGCATCGTAGTAGCCATATGATCCTCACTAGGTGAATGCATAAATTGGCTAGCAACGCTTACAGCATAGGCAATATCAAGGCGTGTCAATGATAAATAAATCAATCTCTCAACCAACTTTTGGTATCTTTCTCTGTTAGTTGGGACCTGATCCACATAAACAACAAGTTTATGATTCTCAACAATAGGTGTATCAGCTTGTTTACAGTCAAGCATTCCAGTATCTGCTAGCAGGTCCATGACATTCTTCCTTTGTGAAAGAAATAAGCCATGTTTAGATCGAGTGACTTCCACTCCTAGAAAATATTTCAGACTGCCCAAAACTTTCATCTCAGATTCAGATGCTAAACGTTTCTGCAGCTCCTCGATTTCTACAGTATTATCACCAGTCACAATCATATCATCAACATAAATAATTCAACAAAGTCACCTTACCAGCCCTATGCTTAATGAATAGAGTATGATCAGTATTGGCTTGTTGGTAACCAAACTTCTTCATAGCTGTAGTAAATCTGTCAAACCATGCCAAGGAGACTACTTTAACCCATACTCGCTTTTTTTAATTTGCACACGTTCCCCGTTTCACCGGTAACCCTATACCCTGGTGGAAGACTCATGTACACTTCTTCTTCTAGTTCACCATGTAAGAATGCATTTTTTACGTCAAATTGCCTCAGGGTCCAATCCAAGTTTACTGCTAAAGACAACAAAACTTTGACAGTATTCATCTTAGCCACATGTGTAAAAGTATCATGATAATCAACTCCATATGTCTAAGTGAAACCTTTAGCTACTAATCTTGCCTTGTACCTCTCCACAATACCATCTGCATTATATTTAACTGTAAACACCCATCTGTATCCTATGAGCTTCATTCCTTTTGGTATATTAACAATGTCCCATGTATTTATTTTTTTTTTTTTGCAACGCCTCCATTTCAATATTCATGGCTTCAACCCACTTTGGATCATTAAATGTCTCCTCAACACGAGTTGGAATTTTAATATTATCCATTCTGGTCACAAACGCTTTGCACTCAAGAGATAACCTGTGATCAGACACATAATGGTTAATAACATATCTCGCTTTGCCTTTTGGTGAGTAATGATCAGGTGGAACCCCACGGTTCCATCTACGCTGTAAAATATAAGAATTATCAGAAGTATGAGTTGAAGCACTACATATTAGGGTGTACCATGGGTAATTTTGGTAGTTAAATGGGGTGCACTTAGTTAATTTTATATTTTGATCTAAATATTAGTATTAGGGTGTACTTAGATCATAGGGTGTACTAATTTTAGGGTTTGTTTAACAACACCTTAATTTTTTTTTTTAAAAATTCTTTTATTGTGTTCCTCATCAGAATTATTAAGACACAAGGAGAAATAGTGCTTGACTTGCTTGGACATGGTGCCAAGCAATCCCATGGCCGATCTTCACCATCATGGCACTACTCCATATTACTCTTACATGAACATAATACCTTCATCGTCACGTTTAACATAATACATTTATAGTCATGTTTTATAGTTCCCATTCTCCTTGCCTTTTGTTCAAATCAAATGGGCAGGATCGATAATGTCACCTTCTTGGAACACATCAAACCCTATCCCTAGTTTCCATAGCCAGCTTAATTGCTTATTACTTGCATGCCAGCTTAATTGGAACACATCAAACACACGGAAATACCATCCATTATGCCCTTAAAAGGAAGTTACATCAAGTGTTTTGGAAGATTAATCTTTTCACTATTTTATTTAAGGCTGTTATTAGATGTTTTGGAGTACGTCCCTTATTGTGCTTAATGAGTGCACCACCGTTTATTGGTCAATTTATTTCATTCTTTTCCACCCATTATGCCCTTCATTTGATGTCTTCGTAAGCAATTGAATTGTGCAAATTGGGATTTATATTGATTATTTTTTTATTTTTTTTATAAGCAATAGTTTATTATTATTATTATCCAAATAAGTGATGGTATAAACAAAACAGAAGGGAGATTTCTCACACACACGCAACTAAGATGTCATTGGGGTTTGAACCTAAGATTTCTTGTTTGCAAGTCAATGTGCTTTTGCACTCGGCTAGACCCCGTTAACAAGATTCATATTGATTCTTAAATAATTTTTTATGTCACGGCAAATCAACATTACCGCTGATATGTCATCAATACATATTGGAATTCATTATACTAGGCTTGAGGGATCCACCTATTATTCTACATTATGAAAGACAAAGAAAAAGAAAGAGAGGTACGAAAACATGACCATTCTCTCTAACACTGGCTGAAAGTATATCTTAATCCTTCCTGCTCCTAAACCGGCGATGGATGCGAATGCTTCTCTAGACAAGTCAAGTTGTTGGGCTTGACAGCCGAGGCAGAGGTCGACGACGGTCACATACACCACATTATTGGCTTTCCCATGGATTCCGACCCTTACTGTATGCTGCGGTTAGGCAGGTAACCTTGTATCTCCTCGCACAAATAGCTCGGCGGTTATGGAGCATGTAGCTTGCAGCTGCAACCATATGGCCGCTGTCTCTCCTCCCAGAGCAGGCAGAAGCTATACAAAATTAGGCAAATTATTATAAATATATGAGCCTTACGGGAATCAAATGAAGTAAAAATTCACCACCATGTTGAATTCTTGAACCTTCCTTAATTAAAATACACAAGGCAGTCAATTAACGCCTTACGGGTATAGGGAGGATTGTAGTAGGTTGCAGAACCAGTAGTTACAACAGCTGGACTTGAAAAGAAACAAAAGATAATTAATGCTGTGAGGATGAACAAGTTGTGTAGCCTTTCCATGCCATCGCTAGTTTCTTTTCTAGTGATCTAATCAAAGTTTGTTACTGCTAGAGATGGAATTAATGCCCTAATTTTGGCTTAGCATAACCATTAATTTATAGAGGTTTTTTTTTATGGATATTTTAATCTAGAGCTTTCACATGCACAGCACAGAATGATTGTGAAGCTTCCGAGCACAAACACATAAATAAGTATTAGTTGCACGTTCTTGTGATTAAATATTTTAAATATTGGTCTAATAACATGAAAAATACTTAAGGAGATTTTAATTATTAATGTAGTAAGTGGTCGACCTTACGACTATAAGGTCCTGCCAAATTGAAAAGAATGTAAGATCAAGACAAGTTAATACCAAAAGGAAAAAAAAAAAAAAAAAAAAAAAACTCATACTAGACGACAAGATCTTTAAAAAAAAAAAATTTGAAATCTTCGCAGATGATAGAACTGATGAGTGTGGAGGAGAGGAGGGAACATATATAGAATGGTTTGCAATTCAAACAAAATAAATATTTTTCTCTTTCGTTTTGCCCTTAAAAGCCAGGATATTTTTATTTTTATTTTTTATTGCATGTGATATTAACCCAATTTACCTTCTACCATGTCTTTTCCCTCATTATAAAACTTTTGTTTAGCCCATCACCACACCAAATATAAACTCTTGTTGGTTGCCGCGATTCACTGAATTTAACTAAACTTAGTTGTCAAGGTAATTCATGTTGTTTATTTGTTAGTGGATGGATATGAAATAAACAAAATCAAGCAAATTGATATGTTGATACTCGGAGAGGAGTAGTAGTTTTTATAAGAGTATCTCTGATCGATATATCAAATCCAAAAGCCAAATCTGCAAAAACATAACATCACAACTCACTCTAACCAAATTGCTTTAAGCCTACGCGAGTGAATTGGCGTTCTTGTTTAAAACGTTCAAAATGACGCCCCAAGCTTGAGACGTCTTTTTTATTTAATATTAATTTTTTAACCAATGGCCCACCAAGCAGTCCTTTGGGCTTTGCAATTTTTTGAAGGTTAATTAATATTGTAGTGCAGTGAAAATAAACTTTTTTCTTATACCAGTTTGAGACACTTACTAAATATGATAAGGGACTACCAGACTCTGATTCCTTCATAGCATGATTCATCCTTGCTCCAATTCCTTCAAAACTAATTCATCATTGCTTCAATTCCTTCCCCAAAAAAGGAAAAAAAAAAAAAAAAAAGGGGATGTTAAGTAAAAAAAGTAGCAACAATTTTAATTTTTTAATTTTTTAATTTTTTGGTGAAACTATTTTTTATTTTTAAGAAAGGGTAAAATTGTAAATTAAGCTCAGTGCAAGCAAATTGGCACTGAAATGCGAGCGGGAAGTTTGAAACATAATCGTTGCAAAGATGAGAGGGCAAAAGTGTAAATATACAGACGAAACGCGATTAACTTCAGGCTGGGCAGTGGGCAGAGTAGATAGTTGAGCACCTAGCGACGTGAAAGCTAAGCTACTGGTTTGCGAGAGAAGTGAAGAAGAGATTAAATTGAGAAAAAATATAGCTGTGGGTTGTAAACCCTAATCTCTCTCTCCCTCTCTCTGTCTCTCTACATTCCCATTCTGATTCTCCTATCACACAAAAAACACCCTTCAAAATCACACACTTAGCTCTTGGCCACAACCACCGAGCGACGTGAAAGCTAAGCAATTGGGTTTGCAAGATAAGTGAAGAGAATGAATTGAGAAGAAATATAGCCGTTGGTTGTAAACCCTAAATCCCCAAATATACAACCCTGATCTTGCTCTCTCTCTTTCTCTCTCTCTCACTCACATTCCCATTCTGATTCTCAATCACACGCTTCGCTCTTGGCCAAAACCCACTTGGCAGAAACTGAAAATCACGCAACTTACTTGTTCAATATTTCTTTCTTCGTTTATAGTTGAAGTGTTGATTTAATTGGTTTGGTGACAATGACGCTTGAAGATTTGAAGCTTAATCTGAGTTCTTTGAACAATCGCAACCACAATGTCTCTGCAAAACCCAATCCCGGCCGTTCTTTCAAGCGTCCACGTTCTTCCGATTACGATTCCGATTCCAATTCTCAACCCCATCCAGTTAGGGTTTTGGGTCAGCAAACGAAGAGGAGGGTAAAGAGACAGAGGCAGATGCCTAAGGCTAAAGATATTGATGATGAAGATAATGGCGGGTTGGCGCCCTTGAAGGCAGTTTTTGATCATGGTGTCGCTGTGAGTAATTCTGAGGCTTCTTCTAGTAATTTCAGTAGCTGCAAATCGCCAGTGACAGTACTCCATCATGCCTCTCCTGTCAACGCCACAACATCCGATGAGATCAATCTGTCACCAAGAAGGGCTGCTCGGGTTGCAATGCTGAAGGCCCGATTTGCAGGTACCATCCTTAAAGCCAAACAAGATGTTCTTTATAGTGGCTCTAATGGTCTTGAAAACACCGACGACGAGATCAAGAGGTTTAAAGCTGCCGAGATGAAGAAAGCCAATGAATACATCAAGGAGCAACGGCAACGAGATAGAGAAGCTGCTCGGCTTGCCCTCGAAGAGGTGGCGAGAAACACTGTCATCGATGATAACTTCAAAACGATGAGAGACTTCGAGATGTTAATTTCTGGCGCCAATTGCTAGCATGTGGAGATATTGGAGACTGTTAAGCTAAGAGTATATGGATAGATAGATAGATAGCTTCAAGTAATTAAGATTTTTACATATAGGAAGAGGCTGCAGCATGTACAAAGTGCTAATGAGTAAGTCTACTGTCTTGTAGGCATTTCCACTGTATCTGTATATTTCCAAATTATAGCAATGAAAGAATATTTTGTCTCTTAACTTCCAAGCTCAAAGTATAAACTGTCTGTCGGATTTGAATTTTGGAGGGACTAACTAACTGACTCCATCATTTCAATTTGATTACAAGCCTTTGACAGTGTCCTATAAACAGTTGAAAGTAACTTCAAACAAAACAGTTTAGTCAATATAGGTTAGATGTTAAACACGATAAACGTTAAAGGCACAAACTTTCTTCACAAGATTATTAAAAAAGTCAGCTCTTTCTAAGGCATAAACAGTTGAAAATGATAGTAACTTCAAACAAAACAGTTTAGTCAATTTAGGTTAGACGGGAACCAAGGTTACAGTGTCTAACACGATAACCGTTAAGGGCGTCAACTTTCTTGACAAGAATCAAGATTATAAAAAAAGTCGATGCATTTTCAGTTTTCAACTTTCTTGACAAGAATCAAGAATCAAGATCATGCAATCAATGATCACAAAGGCAATAACTGCAGGTGCTTTCACTCTGTGAACCACTATTATGATTTTCTTAGCTGTCATCTGTTACTGTAAAAGTATTAAAGAAAAGCTCTATTTCTTCTAACAATCTCTTATCCTGAAAATCTAATCCTCCAGAATCCCTGTCTAGTATTATAGAGATGACTCAGATGACATCATGAATGAAATACTCACAAACTTCTCCCGAATTGTACAGGATAGTGACCACCTTCCATCTTTCCTGTTGGCAATGTACTTTAGCTTTCTGCACACCTGCAATGTATAAAATAGATGCATTATCTCTCTGTTAATCGCACTTCCTTGCTATTTGACTTCTAAATCCTCAAGCATGACTGGAATGACAAAGGGTGAAAATTTAAGGAAACCTATCAGTCAGTGTTCATTCTAAAACCAACTGGACAAAAGTAAACTGACTCATTGTTACGTTTGGAGTACTGACAAAAAAAGAAAAGGCAAGGAAAGCTTCAATTTAATCCGTTAACGTGCCCACTGGACAAGAACAAAAACCAAGACATAGAAATGGTCACATGGAGCAACTGATTTACACTAGCAATTTGATCCGTCTTTAAGAATTCAATAGAGCTCAAAATAAAAGTGGAATTTGCATGCTCAAATAATTGGGTGCAAGAATCATCAAATACAGATCTCATCCACTCAGGAACCTTATGCAGTTTTAACAATGTGACTGTTACATGAACTCTTACATGAATTTTGATGCTAATCATGGAACTCACATTTGTCCCTTAAATTGGAAATTCCCCACCCCAAGATCATTGATAGGCAGAGGCCACAACTCATAGCCACTATGAGGAACTGTAGATAATTAGGCCTTCTACTACAGCCACTACAGACATTAGGTACTCCATGGTGCATATCAATTCCTCCCTGGTTCTATTCCTCTGATCAGATATTCTGGTAAACAACTCCAACAGGCATGGTGAAGCGACCAAAGGAGATATAGTCTGCATAGGTCATGGCAGTAGATTCAAATAAAGGAAATTTGCTGCATCCTATCTGGCTGTAGATTCAAAAGAAAAATGCAATTGTTTATGGTTGGTTGAATTTAATAGGATGAACTAACCTTCTTAACAGTAATTTATAAGAAGCACCAATATTAAGACTTCTCCACACCTTCTAAAACCTGAAAATAATGGCTTTTAAAGCTACTATGAGCACTTGATTTGCAGAATGGTTAAAAATTAAGGGGGAAAAATGCCAATTACTAGGAGACATTTATGATTACACCCATCTGCAGCTCCTGTGGTGAGAACGATTAACTAAAGAAGAAGACAAGCTTTCTTATTAAATTCCTGTAGGAGCAAGCAAAGCTGGAATCAGCAAAATTAAGTTACTCACCGTCATAGTCACTGCAAGCCAATAGCCATCATGAGAAAGAGTTCCATGGTGCACTGAGCATAAAGTTTAAAATTAAAACTAAGACGGATGTGATATCTGTGGGGACTGTGTATAAGTTGATTTGCAATAAAGATTGTAGTAAGCATTCCCAATACCACGCAAGCATCACTGGTCTGAAACAGTTGGAAATATGTCAATAATAGTTCCCATGAGATTCACTTCAGAAATTATGTCATGCTGTTGGCCTTCTTTTCTACAGAATTCCTATCGATAAGAACAAAATATATATATATATATATATATATTGCTCCTGCTATTAACTCTGCAATTGAATTAACATTTACCATACGACACTCTTCTTTCCGTGGAGGATGATGTCAGACCCATTTTCTATATTCCTTCCACAAAATCTATGCAGCTGATAAGACAATGGCCTGTTGATTTTCTCTTGTTGAAACAACCATTTCAATGCTAATGGACAAATCCCATTCATTTTCACTTAAAATCTCGAACAGGACTCTCTCAGCTTCTGGAATGTAGGGAATTTGGTGGCTAACCATGGCGATATCCCTATAAAGACCATAATGATACACCAGCCTCATTACTGTACATATCGGTGACAAAATTATTAACAGGGATATATATGTTTTAAGGTCAATAAGATGTAAGTTTTAAAGATATTGTTGAAAAGCTTTTCGTTATAGAAGTCAGTGGGTGCATAGATCATATGTGCATATTAATCTATTGAGACTTCACTGTATACTACAAATCCTAGCCATAAAATTTGCAGATAAACAAGGTCATGCTAATTCACAAATTGTCCTTCTCTCATTTTCCTTTTTTAATCATTCCACAATGATGAAAAAATTTGATATGCAAGGGCAAAAAATTTAACATGCTAATTCACAAATGTAACCAAAATACAAGGATAAGAGAATTTCAGGTATACCAAAATTTGAGTCCAATTCTTGTCAGGGCTGTATATTAAAATCTGATGACTTTTAATTTCATTTGATTGGTGTTCACTGGGAACTCTGAACCTGCATAAGGTAGAGAAATCTAAATCTAAAGAAACAGGACGAACTATTCAAATGAACACTAACTCATCCTCCTTTGTATTAAAACATAAATAAGGCAATTTCAGGTTTTAGTTAACAATCCTTCAATTATACTGTACTTGTTCCACAAACAGTCTATGATTATCTATAGTTCCAACAATCATAGGTTGCAAAAAGTCCAATCTAGGCTTCTACCTAATGATTAATTAACGAGCCATGAGAAACAGTAAAATCAAGTTCAATTATACCGAAATCATACATTGTTTGATTACTGAAAAATACAAAATTCATTTTACAGTTTTCTCAAGAATCAAATGGGAAATAAAGCATTACCAATTGGTTTATAATTTCCCCAAAAAAAAAAAAAAAAAACACCAAATTCGCTCAACCTTAACCAATCATGCACTGTTTGATTACCTAAAAACATAAACATTCATAACATTTTCCTACATTTTCTCAAGAAGCAAACAGAAAACAAATCATTGCCGCAAATTTTAATCTAAATCTCAAAATCGATTCCGAAATTCACAACTAAACAAGTAGAGAATTGATAAATGCAGAGGATGTAAATACCATATAATCTGACGGCGATTCAAGGCCAACGGATCGGACGAGAGGAGATCGGAAACCCTAGCGACGAAGTCAGCTCAGAGCGAAGCATCAGCGGAAGCGCAGAGAGCGGAAATGAGATCAACGACTTGTCGTAAGATGAGGTCTTCGTAGAAGGAAGAGAGACCCTGAACGAGAGGCGAGACGAAGAAGAGGGTCGGAGATGGACTGAGAGAGAGAGAGAGAGAGAGAGAGAGAGAGTAGGACACGTGGACGGTGGGAAATTGAGGATTGAAAAGAAGCAGAGCAAGCGCGTTGCTGAATTTGAAGCATAGTCATCTTCTGATGCTTGGTAGCGTTGGAGGTGCTGTGACTGCGAGTCCCTCCAACTACATTTTGCGAGCGTGTGATGTGAAGGTGTTTGAATTTTGGCGCCAGAGAATTTCGGGTTTTATCACGCTAGCGGGGTAACACTAGGAAAAAAGGGCCTAAATAGTAAATACTGTTCCAACCGGCCAAACAAACTAATCCCATCGGTTTAATTTGTGAGTTGAAAAATAGGAGACTTTTGATTCAGTTCAAAATGAGGGAAGTATTTATAAAGAAGGACAAAATTATAGTGTTTGTACAATAATGCTTTTATTCATTTTTGTATTGCCTAAGGAGTCTGATTCTTCTTTTCATATGACGTCAAGGGAGTTTTGCTTCCTGATTGCCATATAGAGCCAAAAAGGATGGAACTTATACTTTATCTGCTGGGATGATCCTTCACGTCAAATGAAGTTGATGATGTTTCTTTTATCATGAGGTCGTCACATGGAGTTATGCTTCCATCATGTTATCTATATTGTGTAGTTCGTCTTCTCCTAAGTTATTTCAGTATGAGTTGTCGTTGTCTTCTGCTTCAATTTGTTATGCTATCTAGTTATAGATTTCATCAAAAAAATTTCCTCCTATTTTGCTTATCCTAAATTCATATGTGTCATCTGGTCTCCTGGATGTAGTCTCTAAATAAATCTTGATAAAGTTGGGTTAGTGAAGAAGGTTCAAATTCATCATCGAACAATTGTTGCTTAGCTATTGTTGCTCATCTGTATTTTTGATCGTCTTGCTTGGTAAAGATCTCCGTACTTGTGGATTATGTTGGACTAAGCAGTTCATTATTGGAAATAATAATACTATGTTGTGCTCTATTTGGGGAAATACTATATGTAAATCATTCTTGGGGTATGCTGGTGAAATCTAATTTTGCGTTCTTCCAGAGAGGGATATATATATATATATATATATAACTTCTTTTAATTTTGAGGAAAATGAATCTAAATGATGACTATTTTCAATATAAAGTTTACCTAAATAACCATACTTTGCTAAAAATGCTAGAGTAATTGTGATAGTTTTTTGGTTATGCTCTAAATGCAATTCTCTATATTCCACCATGTTAATTCTAGCCAAATAAATAGTATAATGAGAACAGCTTTTAGTAATAATTTTTATACCAAGTTGTGTATTTTTTTTAAATTAAAAAGAAAAGCTTGAATGTATAACTAAAGAGAAGTATTTTGCTCATATACTAATATAATCATATGACTCTTAATATCTTATGGTAAAAATCTTTACCTTTCTCTAGCTAGGGTTTGAAGAAGATATGGATTTTTAGTTTTTTACTCAAGGGAAAATTCTCTATTATGCTCAAGTAAGTTGGGCTTATTAGCCTCTTTTTCTTGTAGATTTTGACATCTTAAATTAATGATTCTAAAATTTCTTACTATTGTGTCATACTCTTTCTTTTGCTCTTCATGTTTTTCTTGCAAAAAAGAAAGATGTTGTTTTGCTCTGTTATAAACATAATTATATGCCAAAAACTCTTGCTCAAGGGTTTTAATAAGTTTTTCATGCCCTCTTCTCATGCTTTCATTATTAGTTCTAATGCTCCAAAAGTTGTTTAAGTCTAAAAGAACTTTTTGTTTATCTGCTAATGATACTTGAGTACGATATTTTAAAGCAGGATTTCTAACTTCTTGT